>QANT01000112.1:0-23643 GCA_003254885.1 Purshia tridentata
TACTCATACGACAATTTAAATCCACTTTTACGTTCCTCAAACCACAACGAATAAAATCCCTTTTTAAAGAAGCAAAGTTTCCAAAAACTGACAAATAAGATCAAATCCTTGTCTTTAACCAAGAATAAACTGATTTCTTAAAATTAGTTTCCCAAAACCGAAATCCATACTAAATCACCTTGAAAAGCAATAATCTTAAAATCCTGGGAATCCCAATCCTAACCGGAAGTCTCCAACTGGAATTCACGAACCCTCAACACAATCACTGATCTTTACTTAAATTCCATTACTAATTCCGTACCCCTCTTAACTAGTACCAGCAACCAAACAACCAAGCATTCAAACCAGCCAAGTAACTAACTAACTGAGAGTTAAAGGATCCTAGGTTCACTCACAGTGACCGTGCGAAAAGACTAAATTGCCCTTCGTGTCCTTTGTGGCTCCAATGCACGGATTCTAAAATCCGGCAGCATAACAGCATCGGGAATACGGTTTCCCAAGCCAAGCGCACCCACAAGCTCGGGTGATTGGCCCGAGGCCGAAAACCAAGAAACGGTCGCTAGAACCGTCACACGCAGCGAAGCCCACAGCGGTCAACGAGCGGTCAACGGCGGTCAACTGTCAAAAACGAAACTCGCGTTTAGCTAAAACAAATTACATGGGTAAGTAGAGGAGATCGAGGGGATCGATTCTCAAACCTGGGTCGACGGCCAAAAGTGGCCGGAAAAGGGAGAAATCAGGCCGGGAAAGCCGGCGGCACACCCCCTCTCAAACCGCCGCCCACGGCGGTCCAACGGTGCGATTGACCCCACCAACCAGCTGGGCTCGACGAGGGGAAGAGTTCTGGGCGGTCGTTGGGCCTCGTCGGCGCCGGAAACGGCGAGATCGCCGACGGTGACACCGACTGTGCACGCGCGAAATCTCCACTTTCCGGCTGTTTCACGGCGAGCCGCCACCATGGGAAGGAAGAGAGAAGGCCGGCGAGCTCGGCGAGCCAAAGACCAGCCCAGCCCGCCGCCGGACGCGCCCCCACGCGCCGGCGAAAGGCGCGGCTGGCTGAGTGATGCGCGAGACAGAGAGAAGGGTCGGGAGAGAGGAGAGAGAAACTGGGTCTGATTCATTTCTGGGGTTCTGTGCCCCCTATTTAAAAATCCCACTTTTCAAAATTACCAACTTGCCCCTCTCTTCACACGTCCGTAACTTTCAAACCGTAGCTCCGTTCGACGCGTGCTACGTGTCTACGAACTCGTGAGGACGAGACCTTTCCAACGAACCCAAAGTCAACGCGAAAACCTTGCCCCTTTTAAAAGTCAAACTTTAAAATTCAAAAACCTCCAAAACGTTTTACTTTCAAATTAAAATCCCGAAAATCTTTAAAAAGCTTTTCAAAACCCACTTTGGAAAGTGCGGGGTGTTACAGTTTTAGCTAAACGTGACTTTCGTTTTTGGCAGTTGACCGCTCGTTGACCACCGCGGGTCCCGCCATGTGTGGTGGTTCCAGCGACCCAGTTTCTGTGTTTTTGGCCTCGGGCCAACCACCTGAGCCTGTGGGTAAGGTTGGGTGAGTTTCTTGGACCTTCCGTGTGCTTTCCGAGGGTCGGGCAGCCACCGTGCGTGGTGGTTCCCGCCTGTTTCTGTGATTTGTTGCTTGTTGGTTGTGAACCTTGTTGGTTGTCAGGTCTTAACAGGTACTCGGCACGGGAATTTGTATTTCCGATGCCGTTATGCTGTCGAATTTTAGAATCCGAGCAAAGGAGCCACGAAGGACACGAAGGGCAGTTCGGTCTTTTCGTGCGCAACACTGTGAGTGAACCTAAGATCCTTTAATTCTCAGTTAATTAGTTACTTGGTTGCTTTGAGTGCCTGTTTGATTTGGTTGCTGGTTACTAGTTAAGAGGGGTACGGAATTAGGATTGGAAATCTCAACAGTTTAAAGGTTATTTTGGGAAATCGAGGATTAGTTGGAGTTTAAGTAAGGACTAGTGGTTTGTTGAGGATTTGTGATTTCCAGTTGGAGACTTTTGGTTAGGATTGGGATTCCCGGGGTTTAAGGTTATTGCTTTTTAAAGTGATTTAGTGTGGATTTTTGGTTTTGGAAACCAATTTTGAGAACTCAGTTTTATTCTGGGACAAAGTTAAAGATCTGATCTTATTTATCAGTTTTTGGTAACGTTGGTTCTTTAAGAAAGGATTTAATTTTAAGTTCGAGTTTTGATTAGTTTTCTCGTTATATCAAAAAGGCCTTGAACCTGGTTTTTGGTGATTTGAAATGGAAATATCCTTTTCGGATTGATACTGTTTTCAAAGCACCCAATTAGTACTTGTTCAGCTTCACAGATTGCATAAGGTCTTTGGGACCCATCACGGCACACACATAGGCTTTGGGCCGTGTGTCGGGATGCCTTGCCCTTTGGGGGCGGCCCTGCGTGCACGTACAACAGTTGTTGGCCCTGCATATGTATGACATACTTCGGCTCTGCACGTGTACGGCAGGATTATTGGCCCTGCATGCGTACGGCAGGTTGTGAGCCCTGCGCATGTACGGCAGGCTATTGGCCCTGCATGCGTATGGCAGGTTATAGGCCCTGCGCATGTACGGCAGGTTAGCTGGATGTGGATTGGGTGATGGTTTTCGTATCTTGTGAGTTTACAGATTGTTTTGATTATTAAATTATAGTTCTTATTTTATAATTTGGGACTTTGATCAGATTTATTGATTTCTAAGAGTTTTTAAAGCGGATTTGAAATCGGTAATTATTTTCTCTTTCGTGGATTTTTATGAAATGTTTTAAAGCTAGGGGAATCTCAAAGGGTGACAGTGAGGTGTTGAGAAACTTTGAATTTAAAGGTTTAGGCGAGAATTGATTACCGGGGTTTGAGTAACAAAGGTCATTTGAGATTTAAGGGTAAGTAAAAGGTTTCGGAGTATCAGTGGTTTTAATTGAGGATTTAGTGGGTTCTAAAGGTTATTTGAGGATAGTGGAAGGATTAATTGAGGTTTAAGTGGGTTCTGAATGGATATCGAGGATTCTAAGATTATTGGAGAATCTAGTGGGATTCTAAGTCAGGACCTTATGGTGTAATTTGAAGTGATTTCCAGTTTAGGGAATCAATTGAGGATAACTGAGGTATTACAGATTGAGACAATGAATTGGATTGGTTAAGGATTATGATTTTTTTAGGGGGGTCAGGTTAAGGATTATGAATTTTTTTTTTGTGAACTGTGTACGATTCGAGGCTTAAGATGGTCGTGACTAATTATTTTAATTGAGTATAATTTGAGGTTTTCAGTTAGATTTCACTCACACGAGCTCTAGTGAGCTTACCGGGTTGTTTGTAAACCCGGTGCACCTGTGGTTCGGTGCAGGGTTTGGTTTTGCAGGTTGAGCAGGCTAAAGAGGCAGTGGAGAGAAAACGAGGCAGTGGGACCAGCAGTGTTTCAGAAAGTTATTTTACAATTTGATTTTTATGTAAAAGATTTTACAGCGTGGTTTTATAAATGGGCTTTAGTAAATTTCAGTTGTTTTCAGTAAATTATTTTATATTCATGGCTAACAGTTTCAGAAAAAAGGCCCACAGCTTCAGGAAACAGTTTCAGTTTTCAGGTTCAGTTGGTGTTCACATGCCCGAGGGTCAGGGCGTAACATGCTCGGTTGGTAAGAAAGACATGAGCAAGCACTTTCTCATGTCTCGATTAGCGTGCCAGCCCCAAAGAACAACTTTATGTGTTAAGGATGCATGAAAACATCATTTCGGTGCATACTCGGTCCAAATTCATCCAAATTGCACCTAAACTTTCTTGGTTGGCAAGAAAGACATGAGAAAGCACTTTCTCATGTCTCGATATTAGCGTGCTAACAATAAAGAACCACTTTGGGTCTTAAGAACGCACGAAAAAATCATTTCGGTGCACACTGAGTCCAATTTCATTAAAGTTACTCCTAAACGTTCCCGGTTGGCAAGAAAGACGCGGGTGTCACAACTCGACCCTCGGGCACGTGAAAAACTGCTGAAACTGAAAGTTGTTCCTGAAACTGTGAGCCAAGAATATAAAATAATTTACTGAAAACAACTGTAATTAACACTGAGTCCAATTTCATTAAAGTTACTCCTAAATGTTCCCGGTTGGCAAGAAAGACGCGGGTGTCACAACCCGACCCTCGGGCACGTGAAAAACTGCTGAAACTGAAAACTGTTCCTGAAACTGTGGGCCCTTTTTCTGAAACTGTGAGCCACGAATATAAAATAATTTACTGAAAACAACTGTAATTTACAAAAGCACATTTATAAAACCAGGCTTTAAAACTTTTACACGAAAATAAAACTGTAAAATAAGTTCTAAAATGCTGTTGGTCCCACTGCCTCGTCTTGTCTCCACTGCCACCTCAGCTTGCTTAACCTGTAAAACCAAACCCTGCACCCAACCACAGGTGCACTGGGTTTACACACAAACCCGGTAAGCTCACTAGAGCTTGTATGAGTGAAAACTAACAGGAAACCTCAAATTAATAATTTAGTAAAATAGGCAAATCACAATCCAACCTCAAACCAGAATCACAATTCTTAATCTGATCACCAAATCCTCTAAACCAATCAAATCACTGTGATCCTTAATCCCTCAAATATCCTCAATTTAACCTCTAACTGGAAAATCACCTTGAACAATCCACAGGATCCTTGCTTGGGATTCCATTAGATCCTTCAACTAGAATTCACTAATCCTCAAACAATAACCACCGATCCTTACTTAGAATCCAACTTAATCCTCAATTAATACCCACTGAATGCTCCAATCTCCCTTAATTCTTTAACCTTAAATCACCTTTAAATCCTTGAAATTTCCAATCCTAATTCCGTACCCACTTACTAGCAAACAGCAATCAGCAAACAAGCAAAGCAACCAAACAAGTAACTGAACTGGATATTAGTTGAACTTAGATTCACTCACTGTGACAAGGCAAAAAGACCGAACTGCCCTTCGTGTCCTTCGTGGCTCCTTTGCACGGATTCCAAAATCCGGCAGCACAACGGCATCGGGAATACAAATTCCCATGCCAAGCATACCTGTTAAGACCAGACAACCAAACAAGACAAAACAGAGTTCACAACCGGCCTTCTAACCAACTAAAACGAGAGGGAACCACCACGCACGGTGGCTGCCCGGCCTCGGAAAACACACGAAAAGTTCAGAGAACTCACCCACAGGCTCGGGTGGTTGGCCCGAGGCCAAAAACCAAGGAACGGGTCGCTGGCGCCACCACACACAGCGAGACCCGGGGTGGTCAAAGGGTGGTCAACCTGCCAAAAGTCAAACTCTCGAACGTCAAAAACAGGCTACACAGCCACGTAGAGGAGATCGAGAGGATCGATTCTCAAACCAGGGTCAACGGCCAAAAGTGGCCGGACAAGGAGGAAAACTGGCCGGAAAGCCGCCAGCCTCCCTAGCTTCGATCCGCTGCCCACGGCGGTCCAATGGTTCAATCAAACCCACCAACACGCTAGGGTCGACGAGAGGAAGAGATCTGGGCAGGTGGGAGGTCGCATCGTCGCCGGAATCGCCGGAATCGCCGCCGATCACCCACGGTGCGCGAACGTAGAGGAGATCGAGAGGATCGATTCTCAAACCTGGGTCAACGGCCAAAAGTGGCCGGACAAGGAGGAAAACTGGCCGGAAAGCCGCCGGCCTCCCTAGCTTCGATCTGCTGCCCACGGCGGTCCAACGGTTCAATCAAACCCACCAACACGCTAGGCTCGACGAGAGGAAGAGATCTGGGCAGGTGGGAGGTCGCATCGTCGCCGGAATCGCCGCCGATCACCCACGGTGCGCGATTTGGAGCCCGAGTTCTGGGCTGTTTCATGGGGAGGCGCCGCCACAGGAAGGAAGAGGGAGGAGGCGCGAGCACGACGGGCTAAGAACCAGCTTCAGCCGCCGCCGGACGCGCCCCCACCCGCCGGCGGAAGGCACGGTTGAAGGTGATGTCGCGAGAGAGAAGCTTGCGGGAGAGGGAGGAGAGAGAAACTGAGGTGTTTTTGGGTTTTGGGCTTTTTAAAAACAACGTTTTCAAAATTACCAATTTGTACCTCTCTTCACACGTCCGTAACTTCCAAACCGTAGCTCCGTTTGACGCGTGCTACGTGTCTACGAAATCGTGAGGACGAGACCTTTCCAACGGACACAAGGTCAACACAAAAACTTTGCTCGAGCAAAAAGTCAACTTTTGCCCCCAACTTTAAAATCAACTTAAAATTTGAAAAACGCCTCAAAACGTTTTACTTTTCCAGTAAAATCCCAAAAACCTTTAAAAAGCTTTTCAATGAGCGTTCAAGCCTTAAAGAACCACTTTAGGTGCTAAGAATGCGTGAATATGTCACTTCAGTGCACACTGAGTCCAATTTGGTTAAAGTTGCACCAAAACGTGCTGGGTAGACAAGAATCATATGGGGAACAATTTTCTCGTGTTTGGATTAGTATTCTAGCCCAAATGAACAAGTTTAGGTGTTAATAATGCACGAATACGACATTTTCAATGCAAATTGAGTGAAATTTGCCTAATGTTGCAAGAAAAACGTGCTCGGTTGGCAAGAAAGAGATAGGGATGCACGTTCTCACGCTTGGATCAGTGTTCTAGCCTCAAAGAAGCACATTTCGTGTTAGGGTAGAACAAAAATGTCTTCTCGGTGCATATTCAGTCAAACTTAGTCCAAATTGCACCAAAACATGCCCGGTTGGCAAAAAAGAGACAAGGAAGCACTTCCTAATGTCTCGATTAGCATGCTAGCCCCGACGAACAACTTTAGGTGTTAAGAATGAACAAAAACGTCATTTCAGTGCACAATCAATAAAATATGATTAAAGCTGCGCCAAAACATGCTCAGTCGTCAAGAAGTACGTTCTCATGCTTGGATTAAAGTTCTAGCCCTAAAGGAAGCACATTTTGTGTTAAGAAAGAACTAAAACGTCATTTTAGTGCGTGCTCAGTCTACTTTCATCTAAATTGCATCAAGACGTGCCCGGTTGGTACGAAAGACATGAGCAAGCACTTTCTCATGTCTCAATTAGCGCGCCAGGCCCGAAGAACAACTTTTGGTGTTATGGATGCACGAAAACATCATTCCGGTGCATACTCGATCCAAATTCGTCCAAATTGCACCAAAACTTTCTTGGTTGGCAAGAAAGACATGAGGAAGCACTTTCTCATGTCTCTATATTAGCGTGCTAACCCTAAAGAACCACTTTGGGTCTTAAGAAAGCCCGAAAAAGTCATTTCGGTGCAGCTGCCGCCAGACACGTGCCCACTCACGGTGACAGGGGCGGCTAAAATATGCACTGAGGGCCCCTTTTGGTGCAAATTGGATGAAGATGGACCAAGTATGCACTGAAATCACATTTTCGTGCATTCAAAACACATCATGTGGTTCATTCGGCCTAGAGCTCTAATCCAAACATGAGAATGTTTTGCTATGACTTTCACGCCAATAGGGCTCATTTTGGAGCAAATTGGATGAAGTTTGACCAAGTACTTACCGAAATTACGTTTTCGTGCATTCAAAACACATCATGTGGTTCATTTGGCCTAGAATGCTAAAAAAAACATGAGAAAGTGCTTCCCCATGACTTTCGTGCCAAGAGGGCCCATTTTTGTGCAAATTGGATGAAGTTTGACCAAGTATGCACTGGAATCACGTTTACACGTGTTCAAAACACTTCATATAGTTCATTTTGCCTGGAACCCTACTCTAAACATGAGAAAATGCTTCCCCATGTCTTTCAAGCCAATTGGGCACGTTTGATTCAATTAGGAAGAAATTGGAGTACGTATGCATTGAAATGATGTTTTTGTGCATTCAAAGCACATCATGTGGTTCATCTGGCCTAGAATGCTAATCAAAACATAAGAAAGTGCCTTCCTATGACTTTCGTGCCAATAAGGCGCACGTTTCAATGCCAGTTGGACGAAGTTGAACCAACTAAGCATCAAAATCAGGTTTTCAAGTGTTCAAAACACTCCATGTGGTTTACTTGGCCTAGAATGCTAATCTAAACATGAAAAAGTTCTTCCCCATGTCTTGTGAGCCAAGAGGTCCCGTTTTGGTGAAAATTTGATGAAGTTTGACCAAGTATGCAGCAAAATCATGTTTTCGTGCATTCAAAACACTTCATGTGGTTCATCCGGCCTAGAACGCTAATCTAAACAAGAGAAAGTGCTTCCCCATGTCTTTCTAGCCAATCGAGCACGTTTTGGTGCAATTCAGAAGATATTGGACCAAGTATGCATTGAAATGACGTTTTCGTGCATTCAAAACGCATCTTATGGTTCATTTGGCCTTGAATGGTAATCGAAACAAAAAAAAGGTGCTTACGTAAGACTTTCGTGCTAATAGGGCACGTTTTGGTACCAATTGGAAGAAGTTGGATCAACTAAGCATCGAAATCAAGTTTTCATGTGCTCAAAACACTTCATGTGGTTATTTGGCCTTGAACGCTAATCTAAATATGAGCCAGTGCTTCCCCCTGTCTTTCTAGCCAAGAGGGCCCGTTTTGGTGCAAATTTTACGAAGTTTGACCGAGTATGCATTGAAATGATGTTTTCATGCATTCAAAACACATCATGTGGTAAATTTGGACTAGAACAGCACTACTACAAAAACTCAATAGACATCACATTTTTATTATCGTTTATGAATAAAACCGATATTAGAAAAATTTAGACATCGGTTGATTTTTCGACTGATATCTAAAATATCTAATATATATGCACAATTTTAAACCGATATTTAAAAATATGCCCTTTGCAAATCTACCACCTAAAAACTAATAACTAAAGTCCTAACCAATAACTTTTGTGACCTAAAAAAAAGGCGCTTAATTTTCCCTCCCACTTAATATTTTATTTTAGATTACACAAAATCCCAAGGCAAAACCCCCAAGGCAGAACCCCTCAAGACAAAACCCCTCAAGACAGAAACCCCAAGACAGAACCCCCCAAGACACTACTCACTCTCACACTTTCAGAAAAATCAACACACCACACTCACAGAGATCACACTTTCAGACAAATCAACACATTCACAGAGGTCTCTTCTCATACAAAGACAAACAAACATGGAGGAGGTGACACCAGATTGATCGGTCACGGCAAACCTCCATCAAAATCGTGGTCTGTAGAGGCGTCCACCACTGGAGATTGACATTGAGGTTAGTGTCTGCCTCTAACCTTTCTTCTTCGTCTTCTTTGTTTCTTCCTTCTGTCTGCATTTCTGTGGCTTCTATTTACAAAAAATGGGGCTTCACACATGCTAGTTTCTTTTAGTGTTAAATAATTTCTAAAATTTCTTGCCTTATATTTTGGGTTTTGTTGAATGTTACTGAAATTAGGGGTTAAATGTTGGATTTTTCTATCGGAAGTAATGGGTTTAGATCGGCTTATTCATTTGGTAATTATGGGTTTAGGCTGAGTGAAAGCCCCAAATAATATATATGCTTGGCTGCTAAACGAAAATAGTTTTGTTTTTAGATTTTCCCCACTCTATATTGGTTGGTTCCCAAAAAGATGGATAATTATAATGCTGATTTTGGAACTATCCTGTATTTCTTTCATTAATTATGTATTTTGGAACTATCCTAAAATTTCCTAAACATATATAATGCTGATATTTTGCAAGTGGTCGGGTTCAGATAATTATGCAGAATGTGTGTGAATTAGGACCTTTTAGTCGACTGTGAATTCAATCCCATTCGATTCAAAAGATTGACCAAAATAAGACGGTCACATAAAATAAGTCAAGGAATTACAACTCTAGGTCATCATGACAAACACTTAATTCATATACATATATTCCTTTTGGGAGGCTTTGCGATGTAGAACGGATCGAAGAGTAGCTTAAGCGTCGAAAACGAGGGAAATTATTTCTACTAGATTTTGCTCCTGAACTCGAATATAGTCAATTTATATATCAAATCGAAGGGAATCGTGCCACGATTCCAACTCACATCTTTAATTGTGACTAATAGGCTTTTTTGGGCATCCAAGGTCATTTATGGCCTCAAAATTGCATCTGAAGTTTCAGACCATTTTATTATTTGGGTTTTTTTTAGCCTATGGGCCTTAATTATGTGATCTTTTGGCCCTAGGATTTCACAAAAACGTATTTAAGGTTTTTTCTAAGTGAATGTTAGTAATTTTTTTAACAATTATTCAATAAAAGTTTTGAGTTTGCTCTCAATCTTCCTGGTTTCTTGTTCTAGGTGCATTACTTTGATTACAAAGTCCAGGTCTAGGGTCACTGCCCACAAAATATGTCAATGAATTGAACCCCAATAGGCTATGTATTTTCACAATTAATTCTAAGCTGCTCATCCTTCTAAAGATTTCAAGGAATTGAGGCTCAAAAAGCTCATCTTTGGTGGCTTGTGGGGTTCTCAACAATCCATATTAAAGTTTGGTATAAAATACTTTAACACCTTAAAGCACTTAAGTAAAACAGCGATCAGTGATCAGACCCAGTTTTAAAACTATTTGACAAGATTGAACCAATCAAACACACTCAAGTCTGCACGACAGATGCACAGCCCAAGAAACAAAACCACCATGCATTTCAAACATTCATGTGAGGAGTGACAACCTAGGCCCTCAAGGATCCATCAACATAGGCATCCTAGTGCTAGCCGCAGCTAGAGTGAGGTGTGTGATGCAAAATTAGATTTAGTTCATCAGTTGCAATATTATCAACCATAAAACAAGGTCTTATAGCATATGACAAAGAGGTAAACCCAAGATATACAAAAGGCAAATAAACCTAGCAATCACAAGGAAGAAACACACAAGTTGTTCACCCAGAAAAACCTCAAAGGGTTAAAAAAATTGGGAGTCTTATCCATTGATCGGGCAATCCAATATGTTGAGATTCAATACAAAGTCAATATCAGCACACAAACTATGTTACCTACTCTAAAGCTAAGTAGCAACTAGCATACCCACTTTGTGCAACCATCAACCAACAAGCTTCGAGTCAATTGCATCGCTGGCAGCTCATCCTTTAGCTCATCAACTCGTAGCACCCATTTGCAGCTTGCTTGTGGATTTTAGATATGAAAGTGATATGCAATATTTTGGGTTAACAAGATCAACTCCTTCAACCAAACAAGATTTGAAGAAGCCAATACAAACCCAAATCTAAAAACTAGAGCGATGTATTTATGCTTTTAAAGTAATCTGAAACCCATACACAAAACCCATTTAGTTTTTAGACAAAACAAATCAAGAGATGAACACAAGAAAATTTTCAAAGAAAAACTTTCAACTCTTGAAAAATAAAATACCTATTTGATCTCTCAAAAAACTCAGCTCAAAAGCTGCCCAAAAACATTTCAAAAATATGAGAGACAAAGAAAATGAAGAGCTGCCTGTACCCTATAGAAGCAGCCACACAGGCACACCCACACCATTCCACATGGCGGCCAATGATAGGTGCAAGTCCTAACAAACTTTAAGGATAGCACACAATCGAATATGCTAAAAAGGTATCCAAAGATTCGTGTGTAAGAGGGGCTGAGATATTTTGAGAAAGTTTTCATTTTCAAAAAAAAGTTGGGGAAGATGATGAATAGTGCAAAATGAAAAGCCATTATAGATGATTTGGGTTGGAGAATAAATGAGGAGAGTAAAAGTCCAATCATAAGAAGTCAGAAAATCAAACATGTGCAAATACCCGTGTAAAAAAGTGACCCACATAAAAAACTCTCATGTGGGATCACTTAAATTCATAAGATAGTATGTGCAGTTCACGTGCCAGAAAAGTGCAGTGTGTGATATGTCATAGACCAGTCAAAATATGCACTATTATGTAAAATGTGATGTTGCGTGAAATGCATAACATGGGTATTAGATGTAAAACCAGTTGTATAGTCTTCATTGCACACTCAAATGATCCTAACTTAATCTAGAGCTTGTGTGATATTCAAATATAAAATGATTACAAGTTGTTTTGTCAAGGAAATTGCCAATACAAATATTGAACCTAACAATCTCCCCCTTTGGCTTTCCTTGACAAAACACCAACCCAATTACCTCGCATACCACTCAACACACAAAGTCCCAATCTGCCTATAGTTAGAGAGATACAACGACCTGCAAGGAAGAACACAACAACAAAAGATATCCAAATTTCTCCCCCTTTTTGTCATGGAAAGACGAAAGGAAAAAAATAAGAAGTAAAAGGCAGTAGGACCAATAAACAAGAGATGCAATAAAAAAAAAGGTAGTATATTGTAAGGGTACAATCAAGTGGCACAAGTTAAAATCAAATACATGAAGGGAATAACATGAAACAAAATTCAGCATCCAAAATGCACACTCCCCTTAGACAAAAATTTTGAATAACTTGAGCCCTTAAAAAAAACAAACTCCCCCTAAATCCTAGAACTGCCTAAGACAAAAGCTCCCCCTAAATCTAGTCATCATCACACACATGTGTAGCAGCTCGATATTGAGCCTGCATTCGGGCTTCAAAGTCGTCATATTAAGCGTCCGAAAATGGAGCAACAAGCACTCCAGCAGCTAGACATGCAGGGACAGAGACATCATCAGCGGTATCTGGTACGCCTTCAGTAGGAGCAGGTACAGGTTCATCTGAACTGGACTCACCAGTAGAGTAGGGGTCACCCTGTTCAGCCTGTAGGCCATCAAAGTGAGGTTGATCAGCAGTGGCAGCAGCCTGGGCAGTCGCCTCCTTTAGCTGAGACATGATGCTGGCAATAAGAGTGGCTTGATTCTCCACTTGAGCTTGAAGAGTAGCGTTACTCTCTTCCAAAGAAGGAGCAGTCCCAAGGCGTCGCTTCCGAGCAAAGGTTTTGCTGACTTGAACAGTAATGGCATCATAATCTGCCATGGGCCGAGCAATGACATCTAGGTAAGGTACAGTCTGGACACCATGGTGCGCACAAAGGAGGTGAATGAGCAGCGGGAAAATCAAAGTCCCCTTATGAGCACGACCATGACCAAAAGTCTTGGCACATATGGAATTGAAAATGATGAATCCAAAGGGAATAGGATCTCGGCAAAGAAGACTCATCATTAGTCGAATTTGGTCCTCGGATGGATGAGAATTATGGGAAGTGGGAATGAGATTATGACGAACAAAATCCCACAGACACCGATGAAAGGGTTTGAATTCAGATTTCTCAACCAAAGACCCATCCTTCAAGGGGACGGAAGGACCCACATAAGCCTCAACTTGAAAATCACGCACTGAGTACTGTGAATATACTTCAAGATAATGATTATAATAAGCCCGACTGCAATGGGCAGGACCAAGAACACGGCAAATTTCACTTGGACGAAAAAACACATCAGTATTTCTCACAAATACATAGAAGCTATTTCTAGCAATTCTAGTGGGGAAATTAGCATAAAATTCTTGCACTATAGTGAGATTATAATTCTAGACAGATTTTGGAAAGTCATTAAGAGAGGACAGTTGGTAATCACGTAAAAGAGGGTACAACTCACTGAAAAGACGGAGAGTGAACTCCTCAAGGTGATAATGCCGTTTGGACACCACTATCCGGAGAAAACTTGCCAAAAAAATCACTGGCCCACTTGTGGGGAAAACGATTCACCCCGTCAATGAAGTTGAAGGCTTCACAGTCCTCCTTCTAGGACTTGGAGCTTCGGTTGTGGCTCGGAACAATGCTAGAGTTTGCCATGGAAGCTGATCTCAGTGAAGGAGTGAAGAGAGAGAGAAGTGGTGCAGCGCGAAGAGGAGCAGAGGAAGATAAATAGAAGGAAATAAAAGAAACAGACCTAGGAAGAAGATGAAACCGAAAAAGAAAAGAAGACAGGCCAAAAAAATGGGCTTCCTTTTTTTTGATTTAAATTTGAAATGGGCCATGCCAATAGCAACCAATGTACATTTGGGAACCAAAAACAGATCTGGGCCGAAAACAAATGACCACCCCATGATTTGAGGCCCAAGAGAAAAAAAACTCCTATCTAAGCAAAAATGGAAATTAGCCAACTCCCTATATCTAATGCTTCCAACAAAAAGAACAAGGGCTAAATGAAAATCAGATTTAATAAAGAGTGAATGTCACTTAAATAAAATGTAACAGCATCAAAATTGTTACTATGATTGAGCATGTTTGGGAAAGGGAGAAGTAAACATATTAAGCTAGAATGTCCTTTGATAAGTAAGCATGAGAAATAAAGATTGAAAAATTGAACAATGCTTAAGGACAAAAGACAATGAAACTCTTATTTTGATAAGAAATCAAGCAAAGACTTCTAAACAAAAACAACCCATGACAAAACAAAATTTTTGTTTGTTTTTTTGTTTGTTTGACGATCTTGAAAAATTTGAATTTTAGCATCCATTGAATTCCATGCCTTATCTTTGTGGTCACATTTTGTGACTTTTTACCCTAGTGCATCAAAAACACCTTATCACTCCCTAGGGCTGTGACTTCTTTGGTCACACTTCTTGAACAATTTGTTGTTTTGTTCAAATGAGAAAGAGTTTGAAAAGAGATGGTCACATGAAACTTTATGAAAATAAGAGAAGGATTGCTCTTTAATCATTGTTAAATCAAACCATCTTTACTTTGTCATGATTAATGAAATAAAGGAATAGTCTAGGCAAACACATGACAAGAGTAGAGATTATGCTCAAAATCAAGGTCACAATTATGCTGAAAATTAGTTAGAGATCAATTTCAAGTGATAAAAACTGAGAAAAGAACCAATGAAAATGCAAAGTAGCCCAATTTTAAAAGAAAGTGACTAGGAAGCATTAAGACATTAAAGGAGAGCCAACTAGTGGCACAAATGCCAATAGATTTCCTCAAACCAATATGCTTTGGAGGTTCCAAAGCTTTGGTAAAAATATCAGCCAATTGTTTCTCGGAGGGAACAAAATGTAAGATAAGTGAACCACCCTCAACAAGATCCCTAACAAAATGATGCCTTATGTCTATATGCTTGGTTCTTGAATGTTGGACCGGGTTTTTGGAAATGTCAATTGCACTCATGTTATCACAATATATGAGAAAAGATTCCTCAATAATGCCATAATCTACCAACTTTTGTTTCATTCATATCAATTGAATGCAACAACTACCTAATTCAATATATTCTGCCTCTGCAGTTGACAAAGAGACAAAGTTCTGTTTCTTGCTATGCCATGAAACCAAGTTGTTTCCAACATAAAAAGCCCCACCTGATGTGCTAAGTGATCGCTACACCCGGCCCAATCGGAGTCACAAAAACCAAGAAGTTTCGAATTAGTGTCCTGAGTGTACCACAATCCATAATCATGTTTCTTGCTATGCCATGAAACCAAGTTGTTTCCAACATAAAAAGCCCCACCCGATGTGCTAAGTGATCGCTACACCTGGCCCAATCGGAGTCACAAAAACCAAGAAGTTTGGAATTAGTGTCCTGAGTGTACCACAATCCATAATCTAGAGTACCATTCACATACTTGATAATCCTCTTAATGGCAAACAAATGAGAATTTTTGGGGTCACTTTGAAACCTGGCACATACACCTACAGCAAATGAGATGTCTGGCCTGCTGGCCGTGGGGTAAAAGAGGCTACCAATCATGCTCGTATAAGAGTATGGTCTACACTCTCACCACATGAGTCCCTATGAAGTTTAGCACTCTTGCTCATTGGGGTAGTGGCTACTTTTGAGGATTCTAAACATAGCATACTTGGCTTGTGAAATAAAAATTCCACTTGCCTCTTGTTTAACTTATAAACCTAAGAAAAAATTCATTTCACCCACTAAGCTCATCTCAAATTCACTAGACATGATTTCAATGAAATTATTAACATGAATCTCGGATGTGGATCCAAAGACAATGTCATCCACATACACTTGAGCAATTAAAACATCATTTTTGAATTTTCTCACAAAGAGGGTCTTGTCAATCGAACCCCTTTGATACCCTTTGGACAACAAATGAGAGGTGAGTCTCTTATACCAAGCTCTAGGAGCTTGCTTGAGTCCATAGAGTGCTT
Source organism: Purshia tridentata (assembly GCA_003254885.1). Lineage (NCBI taxonomy): Eukaryota > Viridiplantae > Streptophyta > Magnoliopsida > Rosales > Rosaceae > Purshia > Purshia tridentata. The sequence continues at coordinate 16,022 of QANT01000112.1, forward strand.
TTCTCAATTTATAGACACCATTGGGCATATGAGGATCCTCAAATTCCTTTGGTTGTTCTACAAAAACCTCCTCATTTAAGTAACCATTCAAAAAGGCTGTTTTGACATCCATTTGGTATAATTTAAAGTTTAAATGACATGCAATCGCACAAAGCAACCTAACCTACTCTAACCTAGCTACAAAAGCAAAGGTCTCTTCAAAATCTAGACCCTCTAATTGTGAATACCCTTGAGCAACAAGTCTAGCTTTGTTTCTAATTACATTTCCACACTCATCAGACTTATTATTAAAAATCCACTTGGTTCCTATGACATTTGTTTTGGTTGGTCTTTCTACTAGTGTCCACACATGATTTCTTTCAAATTGATTCAATTTCTCATGCATTGTACTAACCCATTCCTCATGGTTTAGAGCTTCCTTAATGTTCTTTGGTTCTATCATAGACACATAACACACATGGGCAATCTTATATGCCATCTACTGCCTAGTTCTAACTGGCTGATCAAGAGACCCTAGAATTTCACTATCCTTGTGGTTACATCTAACCCATCTTGGCTTGTCAAATTTATCTCTCAGAATTTCGTCATTTTTGTCAGCTACTGACTTGTTAGATAAAACACTTTCTGTGTCATCAGCAGACACAACACTTTTAGCTTTAGTTCCTTTTCCATCCACAACATCATTTCTGTCATTCAATTTTACAAACAGCTCATCCTCATCCTCAGCCAATTCAAGAAGAGCATTGTGATCATCTATTCTCACATTGAAGGATTCCATCATAGAGTTGGTTCTCAAATTAAACACTCTAAAGGCTCTACTATTGGATGAATATCCTAAGAACAGTCCTTCATCACTCTTTGGACCAAATTTACTCAAGTGTTCTCTATCCGTAAGGATATAACATGTACTCCCAAACACTGTAAAATGCTTTATCTTAGGTTTCTTTCCTTTCCACAGCTCATAGGGGGTTGTTTGGGTACCCGATCTAAGATGGATCCTATTTATGATATAGCAAGCCGTGTTGACTGCTTCTACCCAGAAATGCTTAGCAATATTTTTGCTATTTAGTATCACCCTAGCCATCTCAATTAAAACACGATTTTTCCTCTCAACAATGCCATTTTGTTGAGGAGTGATTGGAGCTAAAAATTCATATCTAATTCCTAACTAACTGCAAAATTTATCAAATTTGGAGTTTTCAAACTCAGTTCCATGATATGATATGATCCTAGAAATAGCAGACAGACTCGTCAACCCCTCATTTTTCAGCTGTTTGATAATTTTAACAAAGTGTTGGAATGTATCCGACTTTTCTCTAAGAAATGATACCCAAGTAAATCTGGAAAAATCATCCACCATGACCAGAACATATTTCTTTCCCTCAATTGACAAAGTTTGAACTAGACCAACTAAGTCAATGTGCACAAGCTCAAGCGTCCTAGAGGTGCCTATGTCTTTAACCCTTTTGTAAGGTTCTTTGGTTTGTTTGCCCAATTGACATGGACCACAAACAAAAGTATTGAGTTTTCTTATTTTGGGAAGGCCTCTGACTACCTCATGCTTAGACAGCTTGTAAAGGTCATTAACATTAATGTGTCCAAGTCTTTGGTGCCAAAGAGTGCTTGTTTCATCTATGGCTCTATTGCAAGTATTATCAAGTTTGATAACATTACAATCAATTATATAGCAATTTTCTCTTGACCTTGGAGCATTAAATATTTCATTTCCCTTAGCATCAACTATTCTACATCATGCATAGTTCACCTCCCCACTCATCACATAATTGACTTATGCTAAGTAGGTTGGGATTCAAACCCTCTATAAATCTTACAATTGTTAATTTGGGTATACTAGGTATGTGGACAGCACCCTTACCACTCACAAATGACTTCTCACCACCTCCAAAAGTTACACTTCCACCATCATAGGGAGCTAGTGAAGTAAACACTTCCTTATCTCCCATCATATGTTTGGAACACCCACTATCTAGGTACCAAAAATTCCTTTTGGTGGCTGAAAATGAAGTTAAGGAGATAAGACAATTTGTTGATTGCTTCTCAACCCATTTTTTATGTGCATTTGATTTTATTTTGGAACTTGGAGCAACAAGTAAGGCAATTTTATTTACCTCCTTGAGTAAGTGATTCACTTGATCTTGAAGTGTAGTATTTTTCTCAATCCTAGCTGCATTCTTCCCTTTGAGCTTGTGACAATTTGGTCTAATGTGACCCTTGACATTGCAATGATGAAAAATAAGGATAAACCTTGGTTTTCTAAGAGGAGGAGGATCAACTTTGAGAGTGACACTAACCGGGGCAGAAGATGACTTAGACTGAGATGCATTTAGACCACTACCATTGAGACCAAGACCATTCTTGTCTCCATGTTCAGATTTGCCCTTAACAAAAGTAGTTTTAGCGTGAGTCACACTAGGACCAGCCATATCAAAACCCAACCCAGTTTTGTCCCCATGGAGCTTTCCTTGCCTAATCATTCTATCTACCTTTTCCACTCCAATGGTAAGTTCCACAATGCTCATATTAGCAACATTAACTTCATGTTGAAGTTTCTCACTCAAATTCTTATAAAAGATGTTGCTCTCCTTGAGCACCTTGACTTGAATTTTCACAAAAAGGGCAACTTCATCATCGAACATAGCTGATTTCTCACTCAAGCTTTCACTCACTTCCTTAACACTTTGTAAAGCAATATCTTTAGATTTCTTGCTGTCCCTTTCATCCATTTCAAGTTTCATCTCAAACGCAAATTTTGAACCTTTTGGATAGCATGTTTTTTGGATTGGAACCTCTTAGGTAGTGACCTAAGTACTTTTTGGACAATGGTGGACTCCTCAAAAGGTTTTCCTTAGGACATGGCTTCATTATTAGAGCTTCTAATCTTCCATAGAAATTTGAAAAGGACTCGGTGTTTTTCATTCTAATTTCCTCAAATTTTGCATGAATCATTTATAGCCTAAGAGACCTCACTTGCTTATCACCCTCATGAACTACCCGAAGTTTGTTCCAAGCTTGTCTAGCTGTGACACAATGTTGGACATGCGCAAATTGTGTAGTAGACAATGCTGTGACAATGGCATTTCTAGCCTTCTTGTTTGAGCTAGAAGCAGCTGCCTCAGCTGCTGTCCACTCAGACCTAGGCTTAAGTAATTCTACTCCATCTATGATTTGGGTAGGATGAGACCACTCAACAGTAAGAAATTCATATGTAAACTCATCATATGCATCAAGGAAAATTGAAAATTTCTCTTTCCAGGTAGCATAGTTGCTGCCATCAAATAAAGGAGAAGAGTTACAAGAACCCACAATTCTGTCCCTATCCATCTAAAATGATCAAGCACCAAACTGACCCTAAGACCTCTCTATTTTCTTCTAGAGTAGCGCTCTGATACCAATTGAAGTTTGGTATAAAGTGCTTTAACACACCCTAAAGCACCTAAGTAAAACAGCGATCAGTGATCAAACCCAATTTTAAAACTATTTGACAAGACTGAACTAATCAAACACACTCAAGTCTGCACGACAGATGCACAGCCCAAGAAACAAAACCACCAAGCATTTCAAATATTCATGTGAGGAGTGACAACCTAGGCACTCAAGGATCCATCAACATAGGCATCCCAGTGCTAGCCACAACTAGAGTGAGGTGTGATCAGTTGCAATATTATCAACCATAAAACAAGGTCTAATAGCATATGACAAAAAGGTAAATCCAAGATATACAAAAGGCAAATAAACCCAGCAATCACAAGGAAGAAATACACAAGTTGTTCACCCAGAAAAACCTCAAAAGGTTAAAAAAACTGGAGTCTTATCCGCTGACCGGGCAATCCAATATGTTAAGGTTCAATACAAAGTCAATATCAGCACACAAACTCATTTACCTACTCTAAAGCTAAGTAGCAGCTAGCATACCCACTTTGTGCAACCATCAACCAATAAGCTTCGAGTTAGTTACATCACTGGCAGCTCATCCTTTAGCTCATCAACTTGCAGCACCTATTTGCAGCTTGCTTGTGGATTTTAGATATTAAAGTGATATACAATATTTTGGGTTAAAAAGATCAACTCCTTCAACTAAACAAGATTTGAAGAAACGAATACAAACCCAAATCTAAAAACTAGAGTGATGTGTTTATGCTTTTAAAGTAATCTGGAACCCATACACAAAACCCATTTAGTTTTTAGACAAAACAAATCAAGAGATGAACATGAGAAAATTTTCAAAGAAAAACTTTCAACTCTTGAAAAATAAAATACCCATTAAATCTCTCAAAAAACTCAGCTCAAAAGCTACCCAAAAATATTCCAAAAATATGAGAGACAAAGAGAATGAAGAGTTGCCCGTGCCCTATAACAGCAGCCACACACGCACACCCACACCTTCCACATGGCGGCCAATTATAGGTGCAAATCCTAACAAACTTTAAGGACAGCACACAGTCAAATATGCTAAAAGGGTATCCAAAGATTCGTGTGTGAGAGGAGCTGAGATATTTTGAGAAAGTTTCCATTTTCAAAAAAAAGTTGGGGAAGATAATGAATAGTGCAAAATGAAAACCCATTAAAGATGATGAGGGCTAGAGAATAAATGAGGAGAGTAAAAGCCCAATCATAAGAAGTTAGAAAATCAAACATATGCAAATACCCGTGTAAAAGAGTGACCCACATAAAAGACTCTCACGTGGGTCACCTAAATTCATAAAATATTATATGCAGTTCACGTGCCAGAAAAGTGCAGTGTATGATATGTCATAGACCAGTCAAAATATGCACTATTCTATAAAAATGTGATATTGTGTGAAATGCATAACATGGGTATTACCTTAGGCATGTGAGATGTAAAACTAGTTGTGTAGTCTTTATTGCGCACTCAAATGATCCTAACTTAATCTAGAGCTTATGTGAGATTCAAATATAAAATGATTACAAGCTGCTTTGTTAAAGAAATTACCATTACAAATATTGAACCTAACACATATCATATTCTAGAAACTGGTTTTGATCATGTTGTCTATAACCCACTTTTATTCCCAATTTTTTTATTGTGTGGCTAGCTTTGAGGATATATATTTATAGGGTCTTGGACTCTTGGTCAATTCGATCACCTTTTCCTCTCAGGCTAATTAATTATAATTTAGAGAATTTTTTTTCCTATAATATTAAAGTTACACACAATAAGCTAGCTAGTGTCTCCCTCTCAAACTTTTCAAGCATGCATGCCTCCCCATTATTAATTTCTTAGATTAATTTTAACCTGAAATTTTGAGATTTGTATCGCTAGAAGAATATCTTAGGTTAATTAAATAGAATATTGAAGTCAACACTATATATACTGTGTGAATAAGAAGAAGGAGTTTCAGAGTCTGGTTCAGGGTAGTATGACAGTAATTGAGTACTCCAGGAAGTTTACAAAGTTGTCCAGGTTTGATCCGGGATCGGTAGCTGAGGAGGTTGAGAAATGTGGCAAGTTTGAGGATGGGTTGAGGGATGACATTTGGGACTTAGTAGTGGGATCGAGATATGATTCCTTTTTGCATCTTCTCGAGGCAGCAACAAAAGTTGAGAGTTCTTTGAATATTACACAGGTTAACCGAGACAAGCACCAACCGAGTCGTGGAGGTTATGGGGGTGGGTCTAGCCAAGGACCACCCAAACGAGGCAATTTCAGTTCTAGTGCTCAGAGGGGGTCACAGTTTGGTGGTAGGGATAATCAAGGTGCTAGCCACAGTCAGAGTTTCAGCTATGCATCTATTGGTAGTACTGCTCGAGCGTTAGGACACACAGGTAGTAGAACGGAATGCCAAACTTGTGGCAAGTTCCATGGCGGGACCTGCACTCAAAGTTCAGTGGTGTGCTTTCAATGTGGCCAGTCGGGCCATTATAAGAATGAGTGCCTCACTCCAGCTATGAGCGACACTACTAGAGGATGTTTTCATTGTGGTCAGCAGTGTCACAAGAGGGAGTGCCCGCAATGAGTTCTAGATGGCTCTGGGAATTTTGGGTCAGCAGTTCAGACAGGTCAGACTAGGACTAGTGGTAGTCAGCAGAGGCACACTCAAGCAAGGGGTGGTGCAGCTAGTAGTGGACAGGCCACTAGTTAGGCTGGGACTAATGGTAGTCAGTAGAGGGGACGACCTGGACGCCCTCTAGCTCAGGGTAGAGTGTTTGGCATGACTCAGCAAGAGGCTCAGGCTTCACCAAATGTTATCTCTGGTATGTTACCTATTTTTGGGCGTGATGCTCGTGTTTTGTTTGATTCTGGGGCCACTCACTCTTTTGTTGCACGTGGATTTTCCTTATTTGCTAATAAGTTTATGGTTCATTTGGAGACTAGTATGGTGATATCTACCCCTAGTGGGCATAACCTGTTAGCACAATTTATAATTAAGGGTTGCGTCATTAGGATAGGGGATCAGGAGTTAGAGGCTGACCTTCATCCTATAGATATTGTTGACTTTGATGTTATCTTAGGTATGGATTGGCTTGCCACTCATCATGCTTCGGTGGATTGTTTTGGCAAGAGGGTAGTTTTTAATCGACTTGGTTTTTCTGAGTTAGTGTTTCAGGGAGAGCGAAGAGTTCTACCTACTTGTGTGATTTCTGCAATGGATTGGCTTGCCACTCATCATGCTTCAGTGGATTGTTTTGGCAAGAGGGTAGTTTTTAATCGACTTGGTTTTTCTGAGTTAGTGTTTCAGGGAAAGCGAAGAGTTCTACCTACTTGTGTGATTTCTGCACTGTCAGCTAGGCGGCTACTAAAAAAAGGGTATACTGCTTATCTGGCTCATGTTGTTGACACCAAAGAAGGAGGGTTGAAGCTGGAGGATACCCCTGTAGTGCGTGACTTTGAGGATGTGTTCCCTGATGGGCTTCCGGGTTTAACTTCGGAAAGGGAAGTGGATTTTGCTATTGATCTGGTTCCGGGAACAACTCCCATATCGCAGGCACCGTACCATATGGCACCTGCAGAACTGAGGGAGTTGAAGACTCAGTTGCAGGAGTTGGTGGATAATGGGTTCATACGACCCAGTATTTCACCATGGGGAGCTCCTGTGTTGTTTGTGAAGAAGAAGGATGGCACTATGAGGATGTGCATTGATTACCGACAACTCAATAAGGTCACGGTGCATAACTGGTATCCTTTGCCACGTATCGATGACCTGTTTGATCAGCTTCAGGGTGCTAGGGTATTCTCTAAGATCGACTTGCGGTTTGGTTATCATCAGTTGAGGATTAAGGAGGATGATATATCTAAGACTGCCTTTCATACTAGGTACGGTCATTATGAGTTTCTAGTGATGTCCTTCGGGTTGACTAATGCATCGGCAGCCTTTATGGGTCTTATGAATCGGGTCTTCCATTCATATCTGGACAAATTCGTCATAGTGTTTATTGATGATATCCTGATCTATTCCCGTAGTGAAGGGGACCATGCCCAACATTTGGAGACTATGCTAGAGACACTTAGGAAGGAGCGGTTGTATGCAAAGTTCAGCAAGTGTCAGTTTTGGCTTAGCAGTGTAGGATTTCTAGGGCATGTGACCTCGGCTGAGGGAATCAGTGTGGACTCTCAGAAAATTGAAGCAATTCGGGACTGGAAG
>QANT01000114.1:0-26967 GCA_003254885.1 Purshia tridentata
TTATATCGGTACAATATCCACAAATTGCGGATCGGTAAGCGGATTTTCGATATATCTGTGCACCCCTAGAAGAAACGTTGATTTTTTTATGACCGCATAATATTTGTTTGTCTTTTAATAATAAAATACTCATTATGTCTCGGATAATCGACCGACTTAATATAAGAGACAATAAATAAAATATGCATACATTATTTTAAATTCTATTTTACAATCCTTAATAATAAACTCACTTACAAAATTTCAATAATAAATAGATAAAAAAAATATGTTTTACAAATAAAGCTCATGTCATATTTTGTTTTTTTTCATATTTTTGATACTGAGCACTTGATAAATATATATTTTTTTTAAATCGAACAAATTATCACTATTGCATAACAGCATAACACAGGTGTTTTTTGTAATTCAAATAGTTACTATCACATAAAGGCAATTGCCAAACGCTCGGTGAACATTGTTGAATGTTCGATACTGTTTATTGAGTGCTTAGTGACTTTCGTGTCACACGATTTTTATTAAAGTTGACCAAGCTGAAATTTCATGAAGCAATTGAGCTGAGTTATCAACCTGAACTGGACTTTAAAAAAAATAACCGACCATAAAATATTTAGTTGATATTTAAGAGTTTGATTTATTTTAACAAATTATTAAAATGAATTAATAAAAATAAATTATTAATTTAGAATCGCATTAAATCCATAAAGTGTAATATTTTCTTATCTCTCATGTTAAATATCTTATATGAGTTGAGTTGGTAATATACTACTGAAATAAAATTATTAAAACACACCAATTGTTAGAAGGATAACTTGAAAAATATATTAATTATAAATTATTTTGTAATAAAGTCAAGAAAATTATAAATTAAAAAAATACACCAACGCATTTCAATTTTTTCCACCACTAAGAAATAATTTATGAGCAATGTAAATGTCTCCACACAGGCGCACACAATGAGCACATGCATAGATGATAGATAGAGTTATATTATATTGTAAGAATAATATTAAATTTAATATAATAAAGGGAAAAACCAATTACAAGAAAATTTTCATCCAGTTAATATGATAATAGTATTACATAAAGTTGATGCCCCGCGTTACTTTAACGCGTGTACTTTTCATGTCATCCACACGCTAGGAATTTATGTTATTGAATGGGATACGACATCCAGTAAAAAGCCCACCAACTTTGATAACTTTATGGTGGCCCAAAAAGAAACTTCTAATAATTGTTGGTTTTACCCTTTAACCTTTTAGTGTACCCACTTCCCTATCCAATCGCTTCAAATCAAATCAGGTTAATTTAAATGACGAAAGCGGCAAAAAGAGATAATATTAAGAAAAAGTGGCAAAATATATTTGAATATCCTTTCAAAAGTATGGTCTTCTTTTTCAATGGATGAGATAAGACGTATAAACCTGCCCAAGTGTGCACTATTGACTGAGCTTGAAGAGCCTATTGCTCATCTACCCTTCTATTTACACCCACAAGGAAATGTTTGCATGTGTGAATTTCTCTGTTGCATTCACTGTATGGTTCATTGATCAGGACGAAAACCTTATTGTGCCAAAAATACCAAAGGATAGTCAATGCCACATCATTAAAAATGCCAAGTGGACTACGTCCAGCATGGCACTTAACGGCCCCTTTGATGAAATCTCTAACGGATGGACGATTCTGTATGTTTTTGTTAGTTAATGGGAGAATTTGAAATATTTTATAGTTCGTAGACCAACTTGAAATGAATCCTAAATTGGTGGAAGTATGGACACTGATGTTGGCATGTTGCAATTCATATCGAGTGAAAATTAAGAAATCATATCTAGTGTAGTTAATTTGGCAAATCTTAAGATTAAGGTAAAGAAACAACCTTACTTTGTACAGGAGGCAAATTTACTCAATCACAAGCCATTGAATTGATCCTACATTACTTCATTCAAGGGCCTTTTGAGCTAATTACATTTTGCTTCTGGTACATCCTCCTGTATATTTTTGCACCTTCAAATTCTGCATGAACTTCTCTCTCTGTTCTTATCCCCATTGGATTGCTCAACAACCATCCCTTACTGTCACATAACACACTGGAGTCAATTTCATCCATGTGTTTCAGAACATTAGGTTGAGAATCAAATTGATTTCGCATCTCCAGTGCCACTTCAAGTACATCAGACTGTATAAACACCTGTCCATACATAATCATAAGCAAAATATTAGATATATGCTTGAAGCCTGTAAGTCAATTAAGTTTTAAGTAACAATCATTTGTTCAGCTTAAATTACCATTCCTTGGTGAGAAAACAAAATCGTTATAAGAGTTCGAATAAAAGCATGCACTAAACCCAAATCGACACAAAAATAAACCTGATATGATAATCAGTACACACTCGCACGACCCAAACACAAACATATTTTGACTCCACAATCTCCACCAAAATCCCTAACAAGCCCACTATCCAAACCTGACATCCTCATTAGGGCCTAGACTTATTATGCTGCATTATTCCCTAACCACATGGGGTATTGAATTGCCTCTGATGTAATTTATCACAATCTGAGAACATGATCACCACATTGACACAATACCCCGGGCTCCTTGTAATCAATTATAAAACTCAAATTGACACAGCTGATGTAAGACTCAATACACACTTGAACAAACCACACACAAACAAATTAGGTCACAAGTCCTTGAGTCATGACTCAAGACAAATGGTATTCAATCTAACCTAATTTGTCATGCGAGCACTACAACACAATAAGTTTGGACAGGACAAGGAGGTCAAAAATTTAAGCAAGGGGAATGTGATACTCAGGTTCTATTTGTGCGTGGATTGCGCAAGCATGTACTGAGTCCCCACATCAATTGTACTAAATCAATCTGGAATATATAAGTGATTATGTGAAACTTCATTAATGACTAGTTTTTTGGGATATCACGTGATATGACATGCGTATCCCTTGTTCATGACAAAAACATGAATGGATAATCCAAGCAAACCACTGATATATATAAATAAAAGAATGACAGTAAAGAATACTCATCATAAAGGAAGATTTGATAAAAAGCAACAATTTTGTTCCCCCCTGTCTTTTCTAAAGAGTGTCAGACCACCAGTCTTATTGTTTTCCCATTCTTTGTGGGTTATCCAAAAGACCCACCCCAACCCCAGCCTAATCCTTGCAACCTGAGCCATATATTTGTGTCCACACAGATTTATTTCAGATCAGGCATCAGTCCAAAGGAAAAAGAAGGGTCATCCTTTTGGCCATTATAGATAATGCATGAAAAATAGAACCCACCTAAGGTATAAAATGAGTGACATGAAATGAAACTGATCATAACGAACAGACACATTTTTATTAGCAAAAATTACTAATGCTGCTCAGCTGCTCCCTACATCATTAACTCAATCCTTCCCTATCTTTATATCCAAAACCATGCATGCAGGGCATTGAAACATGAGGCTTCAAGATATTGATACTATTGAGGCCAATATACAACTTGCCTATGTGCTGAAAGATAAAATAAAATTGACAACCTTTTAATAATCAATGCCACTTTTGCTTTCAGTTAAACTAGGCTGTGATAGTCGCTTCACTATTTTGTGATAAGTAATTAATTTATTAATTTAATCAAACCTGGCCGCTGGGCATTAAATTGTCCACAATGGAATCAACTAAAGGCTTCTGTACAACCCGTCTCTTATGATGCCTTTTCTTGAAATAAGGATCTGGGCACTGCATATAAACATGGGGAAAGAAGACATTTAAATACTGGTGTATCAGATAACAAGAATAAAATATTTTTGGACACATATATGAAAATATGTCCTTTAATGTTCCGGTATGAGAGGTGAACTCACCAGTATAGAAACAAGCATCAAGCGTCCAGGGTATGTAGACACCAGTTGTTCGAAAGAAGTGGTAGCATTTGCAAGTATGAAATGTCTGTAATTTAGTTCAGTTTAATATTTCAATTGCTTGCCAATAATACGCAAGAGGTTTCACCACCCAATAAGATCTAGGGCCTTACACATTACTAAGAGCCAGCTCTTTAACCCAGAGTTCAGCACGCCTGACAAGCTGCATCATGGAAAAAAGGAACATTAGTACATGAGAAACAAAGCCGTAATATTCTCTTGAAAAAGGAGAAATGAGGAGCAAGTAATTATACATTAACTCAATCAGAAGAATTTTCAAGTGTATCAAAAATAGCCCAAGGAGTTTTCCCATACTTTCTGCCGTATTTCCAGTCCCAAATAATTTCTCATAACTAAATTTCTTTTCGCAAGCCACATGAGAAATCTGCCGCTACCTGACAATGTTTACATAGTTAGACTGTAATTGAAAGAAAGTTAAGTACTCTCACTCTATAACTATGATGACATTAAACACCTACAAACATTGAGGCAAAATTTGAAAGTCTATACGTATAACATGAGCAAGGGTTATGAGTTATGAGTCTATGACAAATTTCACAAAAGAATATATAAGATTAAATATATGATAAAGTACATGACCTCATATAACATACGAATGTTATGTAAATTTTGGAGTATTTAGCAATTTGAATTAAAAATCCATTTTTTCTATCAATAAGTTCTTTATTCCTATGAATAAAGTCAGGTAGCTCTGGCCAATACAAATAAAGTAAGGTAGCTCTATAAATAGTCCATTAGTGGTAAGGCAGTATGCCTCTAACAGATCTGTTATTATAATTTCATAATAAGGTTAGTAAGGAGCTGTGGATCTTCGCATTCCACATTTCTATTAAATCATTCCTATTGATTTCATATGCAGTAACACACTGAAGACCGCCCCAATGGAAATCAAAAAATACATTAACCAGAACAATGAAAATACTCGAATCCAAATTTCTAACTGTTCTTTTATTATAGAATCTGAGCGCATACATGGCATACAGTTGTTGGGTTCATAACTCCATAGGCGCGATTACTGGATTCTATAGGATTAGACTAACAGGACCAGAGAAACTAGTGGATAATTGCTGGTTCTACTTGCAAATTTTTCATGTTGTCATGGTATTAAACAACCAAATTGTAAAGGCAATGCTACATTGCTTATAATTAAGAAGCACTAGGACTAAAAATGGGAATACTCAATACATGCAAAAGAGAGTCCATTAGAAAAGGAATGATAATGGTACCACTTCCAATATCCACCATGAGTGGCAATGTTGGGTCCCTGAAGACTTGATTCCAGTCAGGTACTTCCGCAGGCACCTACCCCATTAAAAATAAAACATAAAAAGATTATTAAAGAAGTAAATATTATCTATAATAACATTATTATTTTCAATATATGTAGCTAAAATTGTATTGTATAGTATATATACAGAAAAAGAACACCCTCCGAGTCACATACAGAGAGAGAGGAACTAAGAGGGTTGACATGTTGCCTGATTCTGACGTGACCCAGTTCCTGAAATTAAGAAATACAACCCAAAAAAATAAGCTTTACATCAAAGATTGAAAAAAAAACAGCAGAATCCCTTAAAGCATATACTCCACTATTGTAATTACTGGCAAAAGTAAGTAAAATTATCAGTGACCCAAGTGGTAAACAACAATTTTTTTCTTCCCAAAACGAGAAATAATGGGTGAATTGATGAAATAACACAAAACAAATACCTCGGAGATTTTGTAGTTGAGATTAAGGTCAGCATATTCCAAGGCCACAAGGTCCGGGCTCCTCAGCTGTTGTTCCTTAGTACCAGCAGAAGAAGCAGAGGCATCACTAACAGCAGTGTAGTGGTGGCGTTGAGAAATTCTGTGGCTGTGATAGTGATGATGATAAGGTAGTAGTAGTGAGGTTGGGGTAATAAGGCTTTTCAGTTTTGAAGTTGAAAGAGCCCTTCTTGGCAATGCACCAGTGACAGTGGTAGCACTAACGGCAGTGTAGTGGTGGCGTAAGCAAACGCAAGAACCCATCTTTGCTGCTCTGCCTATTGCTGTGTGCTAGACTGCTAGTTCATTTGGTTTTCGGTGCACCTCCGAGACTCCCGCATATCTCAATCTCTCGCGTCAAATTAATACAAGTAGAAAAGACGAGTCAAGACCGCTGATCATAATCCGACGGCCGCAGTAATCAGAGGATTAAATACACTAATCTCCTGATTTTCCATTTTGCCCAATAAACATAATCTTGTAAGTTTAAACACACAAATCAAAATTCAAACATTTAATTAGAAAGTTTTGAAGTTTAAGAACCAAAAATAAAGAACAAGTTAAAATTCAATAAGTTATCATATTCTTATGCTATCTTACATATCATTATTTTATAGAGTAAAATTTTTTTTTTGTCCAATAAATAAATGTCTTATAAATTATCATGTGAAGTGATATAAAATTGTGTTATAAAAATTTGATAAACAGTTTTATAATATTTGAAAGCCACCAATACAAATAAGTCTCTAACTCTATTAAAAATGTGGTACATATATAGTACCAAAATGTGATCTCCCAACTTTGTTAAGGACTTTAATGTTAAGTCTTCAATGAGAGGGGATGCCCCATAGCGGCATGATTGATGAAAGAATTGATCATAATCCGAGGTCTTAATTCTGTTGAGATAGCAAAATGAAGCCTAATGGTCATCAATCACGCACCACAGATGTTTGATGTGGTTTCTGAGTTTCTCTGCAGCTAAATTTTATATTTTACTGAGTGTCACTTCTTTTTTGATAGACTTTACTATACTTTATCATTCTTAATTTTGAGATGGAATTTTAGTTCATCACTTAAAAAAAATTGTATCAATTTACCACTTGAATTAAAATTTATTTTTATGTACCACCTTGAGTTCATTACAGAGTGTTTTGGTTTTTTCAAGTTAATTTTCTATTGTGTCAAAGTGGGTAAAATGTAAAAAAAACCTTTTTGAACAATAGGAACTTGAAAAAGACCAAAACACCTTTATTTTTAACCAAAGTCTAGACAAAATGAGCTAGAACTGGTATATTGCAACAATTTTTAATTCAATTTACACAATTTTTTTGGGATGGTGATGTGAGATTAAGTCGGGTAAAATGCAAAAAAACCTTTTTTATAAGGAATATTCTGTGAGCTTATGCTATCCGGACTGATTATTGGATTATGAATTACAAAATTATTAATAAAAATTTTGAAATTTTACAGTGTATTCTCAGTCCAGTTTATCTTTTCCAAGGCCCCACTCCTATCTCATGTTACAAGTATGGGGCTCCTAGTCCTATCTCAATAGTAGTAATTTGTCACATTTTTTGTCATTTTTTAGGTTTACCAGAATATTGGGTTGAAAGACAAAGAAGGGTACACAAGAGAGAGTTGAAAGATTACAAGGAGGAAATGAAGCTGAGACAGACCAAGGAAGTTTAACAGAGCTGATTAGAGGAGCTTAAGAAGAGGGTCGAGAGAGGAGATCAGTTTGAGCGAGCTTTGGGCTGTATAGAGAATGTAGTCTCTGGTTAGTGGTTGTCAAAACAAAAGGGCATGCAACCATTTAACTTTGATGCAAAATGCACTTAGCAACTCCTCGCTGGTTTCTATCGCTTTTAATTCATGGGGAATTTTAAGGTATTTCTTGGTATAAGGGCAACCTGAAGCCCAAACACACCCAAAACTAGCCCCTAACTAATCGAGGCTTCATTAAGCCTATACAATCAGCCTGCACGAAATTAATAACAGAAGGGGGAGGGAATTCAAACTAATGGAAAGCAAGACTCAAGTCAAGACCCAAGATAGCCAGTTCATCAGCCACAGAAGTTTTGCTCCCGAAACACATGGATATCTCATTTCTTGTTTCTGTGATGATTCGAAAACAGTTTGCTGATGCAGCAATGCAACAGAAAAGAAGCTCAATAAGCCCAAACTCACTAAATCTTCATCAGAAGAGAATGGATATGTCACATATGTTGTTCCAGACAATCCTTTCATTAATTTTATAACATATAATGCAGTGCTATAAATCGAAATTATTTTATTGCATTTATTGTTCATATAACTTGCCGCATCTTAAAACCAGGATAGAAACTAAAAAGATAACAGGCATCCTCCGACTAAAGTAAAAGAAGAAGAATGCTAATGTATCTGCTACCTCAACTTTAGACATATATGTAGTGTATGGTTATGTCGAAAAGAGAAACGAAAAGTTGATTGCAGATAAATCCCCCTTCCCTTTCTTTCTTCTTTATAAGAGAGAACAATGATAGAAATTAGATATAAGGGTATTGCACCAAAATGAATCAAATTCGAAACATATATTTTGGATCAAACAACCTATATGACTCCATTCTTAACATAAACTACAAAAAAAAATCATTCAAATTTCATCCATCATGATTGGACATCATAGATTGACGAAGCATCTATCATCTATGCAAGAGATGAAATATATATGACAAGATTTGTCATATAAACAGCAACAGCCTACTGCCTACAGGTGTATTTGGCAATGGCATGAAAAAGAATATGTACAAATATTTATTCAGCAATGAAGATACCCTAACCATAAGCTGCGCAGTGGTGCAAGATTAAGCAAAGCAAAAAACAGATACCAAAGTATGAATCAAGTATCAGGCACGGTTGCTAAGGCCATGAAAGAAGCGGTGTCTCCTCCTCTTTGAATGCCTATGAGAACCCTTCAACACTACGTAAGGAACAAAATGCACCTGGACATACATACATGGGCACACATTTTTCCTTGTAATTAAATTAGAGTCTGACTTGCACATACATATTAATGATTGAATGGTAGGAGATACTAGAGTCTAGACATGGTAATATGATATCCAAAACAATTGAAAATAGAAAAATGAAACTTGACAGAAGGCAGTAGAGGAAATTAACCTGAGAATTGTTGCGTATGCCAAAATCCTGAAGCGCAGCATGGTCATCAAGTAGCTTCTCGTTATGGTATGAAAGGCAAAAATTCCCCCACACGTGCTTCCTATAAAACCAAAATCAATATGAATAGCCATCCATCTCTGTTCTCTTCCTATCACACAACGCAGAGAGTATGTAGTAAGTAGTAATAGGTACCATGAAATGTGGCGGTGACCCATCTTGGATTGCTCCATCTCGTTGATTTTCTTCTTAATTGCAAGCTTAAGATCCTTGACCGTAGCAGAATTCATGAGTGCCACATCTTCGATCAGCATCAAAATGAATGAAGCAGTTAGTTTTCAGGAAAAAGAGAGTAACTTTAGATTGTTAAGCTGAGTAGGTAGGTACCGAAGGAGGTGGCGTCAAGCTTGAGGACAGAGATGCGCATGGCACTGCCCAATTCGAGGCTGATGAGAGTGTCGACGTCCGATAAGGTCGGTTTTTTGGGAACATCGGCGAGTATAGGATCGTCTACAAGGGCACCCAGCGTGGACTGCAGCCTTGCTTTCTTTATGCTGTTTTCCTTATATACGGATCCTTCTCCTTCCCCATCCCCCTTCCCCTTCTTCGTATCACTATTAGACTCCATATTAATGTTGCGATGAGCGGACGAGGAGAGCTCAGTGGCTCAGAGGTTGGAGCTGATTGAATGCGAAACTGATACTGAAAGATAGAGGGAGATGGAGTGAAAGTGAAATCAGAGGTGGGTCGATTCGGTATTAAACCGATTCTGGCATGTATTGTTGGCGTGTCACAACCGAACCGGACCAACAATTTCCGGTCGGTGGGTCGGGTTGAACCGCCCTGCCCTCACTACTAAGCTTATCATAATCCAATTTGATGAGTGGTGAGTGGTGACTCTCCATTTAGTAGGAAGTACAAACTACATAGCCCAAGCACACCCCTTTGGCCTTTGTTATGGTGTGGGTATGGGAATGACTTTGCTTTTATCACCTTTGAAGCCATTGGCCTACTCCACCCCAGCGTTCTCACAAGACCCATCTTCATCATCACCATCATCATACCGACCTGCTGTTGTTCTTCCAGTTAAGCTCATCATCTCTCCCTTTTTCAGTTTTCCCCATCTGGATTTCACTTATTATATAAAACTGCATTATCTACACACTTGGGGCCTTGGGCATTTTGCACATAGCTTAGCTTCTGCCGTGTGTGTTTATTTTTTCGATATCAGGGATTGGGGAACAATTCAGGTGACTACCAGAAGTTGGAGCATACTTTGAGAGAGTATGGAGTGGCCACAGTGGTTGCTAAGGTGTCAAGACTTGATTGGCTGAGAAATGCTGCTGGTTTGGTAGACCCCAACTACTGGAGGGGAACTCTCAGTCCTCGCCCTGTACTCGATTGGTATGTCCGCTAGTACAAGTTTGCCTCTTTATGAGTACCTTAGATTCTTTGAGGTTTAAATGGCATTATATGACATGGATTGAATTTTGAGGAAATTTGAAAACTAGCCATTTTTTGTTTGCATTTTAGACTTTTAACCTTTTTCTTCGGAGTTTTAGAAATCTAACTAGGTGCTCAAGCTCCCATTGAAAAGTACTCAAATTCCGAGTAATGCTCGAATGGCATTTGAACACTACTCGAGGGATAGGTTTCTAAGACTTTAAAAAAAGGGTTAAAGACCTTTAAAATACAAAAATTTTGGCTCGTTTTTTAAATTTCTCTTGCATTTTAGAGAATGATAACATGGCTATGCATAATTCGTTGGCTGTTGGCAGGTATTTGAAGAGGGTGGATGAGGCGGTACAAGAGGCAAAGGAGCTGGCACAAGGTTGATCAGCTATATTGCTCTGTAACTCTTGACATTAATAATCCTTAAAATTAAGAAAAATAGGTGAAAACTACTAATAGAGTTAACACTATTCAAACATGTGTGAACCGTGTTCTTGTTGCCCACTTAGGTGATGCTAAAGATAATTTTTTCATCTTTGTTAACCTCTTAGTGTGCTAGTGTCTCTTTGAGAATTGCATTGCTTGATTTTATATTTTTCATGCACAGCTTTGAAGAAAACTACCTTTAGTAATTTGTATTTTGTAGGCTTAGGCTTGTCCCAACCAGCAATAGTTTAGCAGCTTTTGCAATAAATGATCTCACTTTAGCAGCTTAGGCTGTACTTGAAAGGGAAATTGCCTTCAACATTTTCTAAGTCAGAAACCATTCAGTGCTATGTCATGAAGCAACCACTATGCTAAGCTAAAAGACCTTTTATAATGTTCATTGATCCAATTGGCCACATAAGTACACAATCCAATTCCCTTATTTGATGAGGTTTTTACCATATAACTATAGAGCTTGTTAGGAAATCACAGTTAAGTACATCTTTCAAATAACAACTACCCCTTTTGAAGGAACCAAAAGGGTTCATCTTGTCGGTTATATAAGAGGTTTTATTTACAGATACTGCGACCATTAGTTTCTTTTTCTTCTTGGTGGGAAAGGAACTCTGATTAAGTAGAGCAATTAATCTACACATATAACTGGCCTGTGCGCTCATTGTAGGTTTAAAGATACTTCTTGATTGTGTGTGTGTGTGTGTGTGAGTGAGAGAGAGAGAGAGAGAGAGAGAGAGAGAGAGATGGGAGAGTCAAAATATAAAGGGGTTAGATAATGTGCCCCAAAAAAGCTATCAGAAAAATCATTGTCTTCCCTTCACTTGTGATTCTTCCTTGAGGTGATGTCAAAGTGCACATTAGATTTGTTCCTGTTTTCATTTTATCTCTTTCCTTGCCATCCTCTCTGTCATTGTACACTTGAGTTCTCCATCAAAGACCACAGTATAATTATTTGCTTAATTTCTTACAGTTATAAAACCCTTGAAATATTTTATTTTAGGTGGGACTTTATCCCTCATTGGACATTCAGCAGGAGGATGGCTTGCACGTGTCTACATGGAAGAATTTGGGCTATCCAATGTTTCCTTGTTATTGACTCTTGGAACCCCCCACCAGTAGGTTATCAAACATTTTCATAATAATCTTTTGCTGATGTCTCTTGAATCCCTCTATTAGATATGCAAATAAAATTTTATTGCATCTTCTGAGGGCTGTTAGTTGATAACATGTTCTGGTATCTTTTTTTATTCCATCTGCACAAGCTTAATTCAAATTTTATCATGACACTAACTATCACCTTTATTTTGTCCAGGCCACCACCAAAAGGTGTGTCAGGGGTAATTGATCAAACGAGGGGTCTGCTGTATTTTGTTGAAAAAAATTGCTCAAAAGCTGTGTACACTCCTGAACTAAAATATGTATGTATCGCAGGGAGGTAAAACTCAAAATTAGATCCTTTTTTTTGTTATTAATCTAGATTTGCTTCTGTTGTTATTATTTGAATGGATTTACTTTATAGAACCATAATTTTCTTTTCGTTTTTAATAAATTAATAGGCTTGAAATTCTTGTAATATTCTGAGCTCAATGCTATTGCTAAGGTGCATCAAAGAAGGTTTCTTGCCACTATATTAGAAGGATGTAGTAGCAGTAAATATCTTGAACAGGACACCATATCTATGGATGACATCAACAAAGTATTTTTTTTCTAACCATAAGAAGCAACAATCAGAGAACTTGACATTGGTAGACTCCACAGATACTGCAAAGAACCATAATTTAACAATATAAGTATACTTATTCTTGTCAGTGTTGTTGATTTGACCCTGGATTCAATAGTTGCTTCAATGTGAAATTCTGGAATCTAAAGGGGTTATATATGTAAACTGCAGGTACATCCAAGGTGCTCGTTTATTTGGCAACTCAAATGAAAGTATTGATTCTGCACTTCCAATAGAGAGTGTAGAACCCTCATCGGAGGTTGCTGTCATAAATGGTGTGAGCACTTCAACATCAACCACAACCACCTTACGTGCGCGCTTTGTCGGGCAAGGGTACAAGCAGGTAAAACCCAATTGTCCTAGCAATTCAAACAGTTACTTCCAAATATACCATTTGAGAGTTTAATTTTAAGTTGGTATTTTTTATGATAATTATGTTTCATGGTGTTATGTGCTTGTCATATCTTGTAAACTGGACTTCATGGTTGCAGACTGAATGCTGAAAATGAGTAGCATTTTCCTTTTTCAGGTTTGTGGGCAGGCAGATGTTTGGGGTGATGGAGTGGTACCAGAAGTATCAGCCCATCTGCCAGGTGCACTCAATATTAGCTTAGATGGTGTTTACCACTCACCAGTTGGTTCAGATGATGTGTTGAGACCATGGTATGGCTCTCCGGCTGTTGTAGAGCAATGGATTGATCACCTCCTTAACTAATGATTTCCGAGGTACTGTAACGAAAATATAGTAATTTATTGATGTGATGATAATTTGTCAGCATCCCATATATACATAAAAATATTTTTGATCTCTTGTCAAGTTATACGCTTTTAAGGAATATGATAGCACTTTGTTCAGAAGCATAACAAAGCTTTACTGAAGTTGAACAAACAAACTTGAAATGCAGGCACGCATTTACTTTAGGCTGGTGAATGAGTTTGAATGAACTTCCTTTGCATGAGCTATCTGCAAGGAACTTGGTTCCTCAGATAGCTCCTGTTTAATTTTGCCCTGGCTCTGATCGTCCTGTTAAGTGTTTGCGTTGTTAAACAAGTTTAACAGTCAGGAAGTAGCAATCTAGTGTTTAGCACATACATTGAAGAGTCACAAACCATGTTTTGATATCTACACCCTTGAATTACAAATCACATAGCTTATTTTTTTTTTTCTATTTATAATTATCAATGATGTTCAAATCTTCTCATTTATATTTTCCAGTAATTTTTTTTCCTCAATAAATGTTATTGCAAAAAAAATTAAAAAATCCCAAGCCCAAAGGAGGCTCAAATCTCAACAATAGGGCTAGCATCTGGCCTCTCTCTATTAGGCCCGAACCAAATTTTTTTAAGCACAACGGACCATGGAGCCCAACTGCTTTTTGGCCTCTTGAGCCCAACTTGTTTAACATCTCCACAACCACCATATGTCAGTAGAGTTTCACACATGATCTACCTCCTCTGCAAACCTAAAGGTAACCCCTCAAAAGCATCACAGCTTCTGATTGATACCTTTCAAGGGAGAACTAGATAAATGATATGATTTCATCATAGCTAAAAGCAACAGTGAGACGATTAGTGAGAAAAAATCTACATAAAATCATAACATTTTCATCCTACGTACTTTTTACATATCCTGGCTGTCCAGCTAAATTTCAATTACCAAACCCCTGCCTAAAGAGTTCAGTCTCAAACAAAAGTTTTGTGAACATTACAACATCCAAAAGGACTTGCTCGTTTAAGGGGTTGCGGGGCACCAATCCAAAGCAAATGCATCATGTTAATCAGTGAATCAACAGTCACTCAGCCTTCACAAAATGACGTGAAAGCAACTTCCCAATTTCCAGAAATCCAACTTTTTCCTTACCATCAAATATTTCCTTGAGCTTATCATCACAATGGATCTCCCTCTTGTTTGCAGGATTCTGCAGGCAGAAAAACAGACATATGTGATTAATACCACTCGACTCAATTATCACATATCAATTAGAATAGGTGCAAAAGAACTTAGCATGGCATGCACAAACTTCATATTAGAAAAAACACTAGATAAAGGCATCAAGATCCACATTCCTGTGAAAAACTAAACTGCAGCAGAATAAGCAGTAATAAGAACAGTGTATGCATACAAAACAAAGTTTCATCAATTCAAGGTTAAAATAAGAAAATCATCATTCCTTTGGGGATCATAATGCAGCATAGCAGATAGCTTTCTTTGTCTGTCAGCAGAAATACTTATGTCAACAAACGAAGACCTTACATTTAGCTGGAATAGCTACTCATGAGTCATAATAATCCATCAACATTTTTATAGAGCCTAGCTTTAACAACTTAAAATTATAAATACGATCCATGATCAAAACAGAAAGTTATATAACTCATATTATAGCATCCCTAAAACTTTTTGGGCAATTATCTAATGCCAAACTGCAGAGACCTCCAAAAGTATTAAAGTAACCACAAATCTAAATATTAACAATGAAGCAAAAGGCACTCAGGGAAATGATTCCAGGCTGATGAGAAACTGCAAACATTAAAGGCAACACAGCAGGATTACACAGACTTGCCTCATAGAACAAATATCCATTCAAGGAAAAGCTAAGACCTAACTAATGAATGATTTAGTATTTCATTATATCTTCTTTATGGTGGACAAGCATTGAGGAGAAGACAGGTATGGTAAAAATAGTGAAGCAACCAAGGCCAGGGTTTTATCAGCATGCAAACTGAATGCTGGCATACCAAGAGTCCATTTGGCACAGGTTTTGCAGCAGCTATAAGCGCATTAATTTTTAGGAACAGAAAGCACTTTGTGTAATTTTTTTAGGAACAGAAAGCATTTTGACTAAAAGAAATCTTCTATGCTTTCCCAAAAGCACAAATTAGAGCTTCTTGGGGCTTCCCCATAGAAGCCTTCTCTGTGAAAGGTTTTCTTGTCACAGTTGTGCCAAACGGATCCTAATATCTTCAAAATCAAAATATCTATTAACCAAGTAACCCTAGAATTGGAATAGGGAAGTGGCACCAATCTAATCATCAACAAAAGATCACACATGACACACCATTATCAAGTAACCCAAGAATTTGTAAAATCAAGGCTTTGCTTACAACCTGTTAGATATTAGTAGTTTAGTAAAAACAAGACAAGTAGTTTAATCTAATTAGGATCATTACAAAAAAGTATACGAACAGCATCAAAATGGTTTACACATTTGAAACAATGAATTGTCTAGATTGCATAACAAAGTTTCAAGATCAAGAGCCCATATACTGTCAACATTTACTAAAAATTCAAAGCCTGAACTTAATCACCATACACATAAGCTATGTATCTGGCAGAAATAAATGGCCAACGCAAGTATAAAATATATCCAACTCCACATGATGCAGAGGCAATTCATAGATTGGGACGAGTACTAGACATGAGTCAGATGACCCTTAGAACAGTCTATAATCAAGCATACTGAACTATTTAAATGCAACCAAGGAATAATGTCATAAGGCCATAAAATAATAGTATCTAAAGACATATAGAGCAGTAACTCAGTAAGGAAAGAGCAGCTTGGTTAGACCTACGAAGTTTAATCCAAAGCAGAAGCAAAATGTTTAATAGATCTCGAAAATAATAAAATGACAAGAAATAAGACAAAAGAACTTAATCATATACAAATCTTCAAAACCTGATTAACAAGGTGTTGAACCTCTGTATTGAGCCCAGCTCCCATCAGCTCAGATACAACTAATATATTTGAGTCTTCGAAAACAATAAACTTAAGGATGACCAGACAAATGTGTCTAGATATCCCATTGTTTGCAAAAGGCAACAGCTAGTTCCATTATTTTTCTTTTGGGGTTTGGGGTTTATGGGTGAGTTAACTTTTCTTTTCTTTTCTTTTTCCATCTTTTTCCAAATATATTCTAGTTTGGGTATGTTGGAGGAAGGCAAATCTAAAGCAGAAACCACGTATGGCAGAAAATAGAACATTTTCTTCGAACCCATTTAAGAATAAGCAAAAAAATCAGTAGCAAAAGACAAAAAAAAATAAAAATGAAGATACACAAGGGTTTAACAATACATACATGCATAAAATGGACCCAAAAAAAGAGAGAAGAGGTTTAGGATTTATGGTTTAAGGACCTGGAGGTTGTGGAGCTTGATGTGGGCCCAGATCTGCTTGACGGCATGAGCACGAGAGGACTCGGGGACGCCGAGGAAGCTGCCGAGAGCTGGAGAGATTGGGGTCGGCTTCATAATACCGGCGGCCCTACTTGGGTTCTTCTTGGGCTTGGGCGATGAGTCCCCTTCTGCTGCCTTGGGCTTAGCCTTGTCTTTTGACTTTGGTGTAGTCTTGCCAGTGAGCTTCGAAGCAGAAATGGAAGCTCCAGCAGAGGGAATGGAGGACTTGGTTGGTGCCAACAGAGCCCTGCAGCCTCTGAAAACCCTAATACCAGTGGAAGATGACATTGTTGTACGACACTGTGGTCACTGTTTACTCTCTGCTCTTTGTTCTCTACTCTCTTCTTCGCTCTGTGACCTAATATTCAGGAGGGGTTTTATTATGCTTCAAATCTTCTCCCTCTCCTCCTAATTACCCTTTTTTTTTTTTGTGAAAATCTAACCATCAGCATTGGGCCTGTGGTGATNATCTAACCATCAGCATTGGGCCTGTGGTGATAGGACCCAATAGTGCTCCGGCTCAAACCCAACTCATGATCTAATGGGTTCTGTCCAGTTTGTTAATATGCATGTTGGGCTTGGGGCCTTGCCATAACCTCCGGACTGTACATGTTAGGCTTGCATGAACCAATTCGAGGCCCAACTAGCGAAAACCACACAAGAGACTACACTTAAAAGCTTGAAGTCCAAAGCCCAACAAAAAAGCCCATGTTGGTTGGTGTGATTTGTGAATAACGAGAGGCCTTGTTGAATGGGTTCTGTCCAGTTTGTTAATATGCATGTTGGGCTTGGGACCTTGCCATAACCGCCGGACTGTACTTGTTAGGCTTGCATGAACCAATTCGAGGCCCAACTATCGAAAACCACACAAGAGACTACACTTAAAAGCTTGAAGTCCAAAGCCCAACGAAAAAGCCCATGTTGCTTGGTGTGATTTGTGAATAACGAGAGGCCTTGTTGCGGTCTTGCTGACCAGTGCTCAACAATAATAAGGATGTCCCTTTAATTTGCATTGTAACTTGTAAGAATAAAAAAGAGTCCAAGAGTAAGTATGTGGTGTGGAGAATCTTCACAAACTGATGGAGGAGCATTGCATGGGATGCGTTGGGGTCAATTTGGCTTGTTGGATTTGACTATTTGAGGCTTGAACAAGAGGTTTGTAACTGTCATTCTGAAATTATTTCCAAACAATCCTCTTTTTGATAAGGTTTTAAAATTCTAGAAGATGCTACTTCAAAATTGCCTAAGTGAGTGATGTTGGATAATGTGATGGATGACATTGATGATCTCTATAAATTACTGGGTCATTTGAAGTTTCTTTTGAGACGTGCAACCGTTTTGTTTTTTAGTCAGTAAATAAGCTCTTAAATATCTTAAAAACTTTATAATAACGTAACGCTTTTTATAAATTATTAGGTCATTTGGAGTTTATTTTGGATTGCGCCGTAGTGTTTACTTTGAATCAATAAATAAGCTCTCAAACATGCAAGAGCCAATTGGAGCCTTAGAGGTCACTAGAGTTTTGTTCTCTAGTGGTGTTTGCTCGATTTTGTGAGTTTTGGGTTTAGTCCTATGGTGGAGCTTTGCTTGAGCTCTTCTAGGGATTAAGCTTGGCTTTTCATATGGCTCTAAATAGCTCTACAGTAGGCTTTGTGGCGTTTGCCTTACTCTAGAGTAGATACTTATTTCCCAACTTTGTTTTTCCCCAACTATGTAGCAATCTAGCGCATGTATGCACATCACCTGTTTTTATTTTATTTTTTACTTTATAAAATATGCACACCACGTAATTGTACTAAAAAGTATACTTGGCAATGGATTTTGTTTTTGTGGGTTCGAGTTAGAACACAAAACAATATTATCCATTAATTTAGTGAGTGAATATGACACAATTCGTCTCATTCAGATAATCTTTTTTGTCTCCTTGATGCCAGGCTAGCGATTTGACCTTATGTCATCAAGCACTCGATAGCGTCGCCGAGTGCTTGGCATTGTCAATTTCCCCCAAGCACTTGACACTAGTTTGTCAACTTTATATTAAGTTTTTTTAGAGTTAAACCTA
Source organism: Purshia tridentata (assembly GCA_003254885.1). Lineage (NCBI taxonomy): Eukaryota > Viridiplantae > Streptophyta > Magnoliopsida > Rosales > Rosaceae > Purshia > Purshia tridentata. Next base: position 18,696 of record QANT01000114.1, read on the forward strand.
ATATTTAGTTTTCACGTCAACCTCATTTTACACCCTAAAATTGTATGAGATAATTTTAGGAAATTATCCTAAAAAATAACAAAGGAAATGATATCGAATGCTTGTTGCATTGCTCAGTTATTATAATAAAATCACTGTCGAGCGCTCGATATTATCAAACTTCAAAAAAATTTCAAGTATTTCATCTTCAATGGAAAAAATATGCCCAGACAACCATAACGAGGATTTGCTCCTGAAATGTTAAAAGGCTATTATTGAAAAAAAAATTGTAAAAATGCCGTATAAATTGAGAAAAACAAATTGAGCTAACAAACATTGTCCAAACAAAAAAAATCCTAAAAAAAAGGAAATTTAAGAGAAAACATGTTTTCTACAAAAAGACAGAAAAAATAAGAGAGAAGAGTGAGAAATATGGAGTAGGGGAAAACGCTTTCTCTCTTTTTCTTTTTTTTTTGTTTGGTCAGAGGGGAAAACGCTTGAAAAAGGAAGTGGTAGTGAGGTTAACATATTTGGGGGGAATTCGGGTTCTCTCAGGGTCTTCACCTAGTCTCAGTTGGCTTGGCAGTGGATTTTAAGAGGCACCCACCCTGTAAAATTCAAAACCCTATTACCAGCAGAAGCATTAAGCAGTGGATTTGTGCTATTTTAATTTGTTTAGAAATGAAAGTGAAGGGAGGAGGAGGGAGGAGGAAGAGTTGGGAGGAGACACCAGCAATGCCGGTTGTTGATGATGTTGTTGTTCAAGACACCAGCAACAACCCCAATTCCCCTTTTGCTCTTCTTCAACCCCAAGCTCCTGCAGCCACTCAACCCCAACCCCAAGACCAAGCTCAAGAGCAAGAGCAAGAGCTAGAACAAGAGCTAGAGCAAGAGCTAGAGCAAGAGCAAGAGCAAGAGCAAGAGCAAGACCAAACACAAGTCCACAACCATCAAGAACCCCAAGCTCTCGAAGAAGGTGACCATGGTGATGGCGAGGGTGATGGCGAGGGTGAGGGTGAGGGTGATGTTGACGGTGATGGTGATGGTGAGGGTGAAGCTGAGGCTGATGGTGTTGACGATGAGAACGCAGAGCGTACTAAGCTTGCTGAGGGCTTCTACGAAATCGAAGCCGTTCGCCGGAAAAGGGTCCGCAAGGTATTACTCTCCCCCCTCCCAAAATTTTTGAGTTAATTTGTTTCTTGTCGCACGTAGCTCAAGAGAAATAAAGTGGGCTTTTTGAGTTTTGCTGTTTCGTTTGGTATTTGATAAGAAAATGGTTGGTATTTTGTGCTTGTTTGCTTATATTATCTGATTACTGAGTGTTTTTGCTGCTGTGGTGTTTTCATGGGTATATGATGCAAAACCAACAACAGGGTCAGCTTCAATACCTCATTAAATGGTGCGTGAACCTCCCTTTTATCCTTTTTGTTGTTATTTCTTACCTTACTTAATGCACACACTGCTTCATTATATCAAATCAAATAATTTAAGTCTTGTTGATGTAAAAGACACCGAAAAGATAGAGCAATATAAGGAGGAGGGGAGGAGATAAAATAAGATATGAAATCCTAAATTGACATAAACTAAATCTAATGAAGTGTCTCCATATAATCTGCTTGATTTCTTGATTGTTTCTGTGTATATATTGCTATTGGCTTATACAGGCGCGGTTGGCCAGAGACAGCCAATACATGGGAACCCTTGGAGAATCTCCAGTCAATCTCTGATGTTATTGATGCATTTGAAGAAAGGTACTATTTTGTTTATTGTTTCTGCTTACCTCCCTAATTAATCGTTTGGTTTGTCAGAAAATTAGAGCAAAAGGACTGTAGTTGCAATTTGCAATTTTTGGGTTTACAAAGATATCTAGCTGTTTATCAGCAAATAATCCTAAACTTTTAATTTCTGTATTTATGCTGTTGTATAAGTTTTTTTTTTTAATTTATTTTTATTTCGTGTTTAAAGCTTGCGTACCGGAAAGCATCGGAGGCGCAAGCGCAAGAGTGGGATTCTCCATACTCAACCCAAGAAGAGGCAGCAGCGTTCTAACGTTCCTATCTACAATGTGACTGATGTGGAAATCAGCATTGCTGATAAATATTTGTCCTCTTCTGCTCTTAACTGCTCGAGCCTTGATCATGTTCCTCCCCTTCAACAGTCTATGGGTTTTGCTCATGACGGAGAGAATAATGGGCATGTAAACAATATTGAAGCAGCCAAGAAAGTTGATGCTGACAATTGGTGTGCAAATGGTTCCCAACAAACTGGTGAAAGGAGAGAGGAAAATGAATATGATCCAAAGCTTAGTGAGCTCAAAGCAACAGTATCTACTAACATTGTCAATTCGGATAAACTTTCTGTACATTTCCAAGAAGGCAAGGCTTCAGAAGTTAATGGCCCTACAGATGGTCTTTCCAAGGTTGATTGTGCAGAACCAGTACAGAGCACTCGCAGTACTGGAGCTAAGAGGAGGAAGTCTGGTTCTGTGAAGAGATTTAAGCAAGAGACACACTTGTCTGAACTAGGTGCTACACAAAATGCAACAAGCAGAGTCAGCGTTAGATATGGTGGTAGAGTTAATCAATCAGGGGTTGAAAATCTTGATTATGCTGGGGAAAATTCAAGTCGCAGGAATAAGATTGATGAACCCAAAAATGCATTGCGTATCACGAAGATTATCAAGCCAATAGGCTATTCAACTTCTGTATCAAACAACGTACAGGATGTGTCAGTGTCCTTTATGGCCATGAGGTTTGTCTTCAACTTGACTGGCTTATGCTTAACAATGCTACATTTCAGTCACTCTTAGCACTTCAATGAACTATTTCTTTCCTCATATATGGTTCTATCTAAATATGCCATGCTTACAGCTAATAAGGTTCATGTATAGTCAGTCATCGAGTTTTGTGGTTATCTATAAATCTGTTATTCAGGGCCGGCCCTGAGATTTCAGGGGCCGAGGCTTACAATATAAATGAGGCTCTCATCATCTTGACCTTCATACACACTCACGTATATTTTTTCTTCATAAGTGCACAAAAAATTCATTATAATAATTCAAAATAAAAATCATAATATAACAAAACATATAGCAAACTACATATATCCTAATTGCATCAAAGCATCATGTAAACCTTACTCGTCTTGTATTTTGAGCTGCAAAAGTACTAATTAAGTTTACATAATCAAGCTTTTCCACCATATATGTTTCAATAGATAACATATACATATCACATTATCACAAACGTACATAAAGAATGGAGACCTTGATAATATTATAATAAGAAAAACAAATGTTGACAAAGACCAAATCTCTTCGGCATGAAGATGTTGGATCCTCTTCGGCTCTTCTTTAATCAAAGTCGCTTCCTTTTTCTCTCTTTTCTCAAATCCCATGTATAGAAGCTCATTGAAACAAAATCCAGGAGACAAGATTTCCTTCAATTTCTTGATTGTGAGATAAAAGGGTTTGGTGTAGGATTTGTTTTAGAAATTTGGGGATAAGGGGATTTGGGTTCTGGGCCCTTTTTCACGTTGGGGGTTCTATAACTTTTTATTTTTCCTTTAATTTACTTAATTAGTTAATTAAAAATCTGTTTGGTTGGCGGGTTTAGAAAATTGATGGGCCTGTTTGAATTGGATAAAAATTATATATATTACTTGGAGGCACATATTAAAATTTTTCAGCCTAACATATACAATATATATATATATATAAAAGGGTTATAAAATTTGGGGGCCCTAGGCGACCGCCTACTTGGCCTACCCTCAAGGCCGGCCCTGCTGTTATTCTTCTCCTGTGTTTGGATGGCTTATTTAGATCATTGCCCTTGAATATTAGTTGCTCAAATATCTTGTATAGGGCAATGAATCTTATATAGTGCAATGTTCTCCATAAAATATTACTGAAACTAAGTTACGTCTTATTTATTAATTTAAAAACAATTTGGTGTCAGAGTTCTTTCATCATTCATACCATCAGTTTCTAGTGAGAGTTTTGAATTTGGAATTGGTTCCATATCTTGTTGGTGTAATGCACTTAATGCTTTTTAGATATTCTTTAATAAAATGTTGCATGAGGAAATTCCCTTGTGAACATCCATTTCTTCACATAATAAGAATTGAGCAATGGTTCCTTATGCCTCCCATGCAAACTACAGGTTACTATGGTGCCAACTCATATTTGGAAATATACATGGTCCAGCAATGTACCAATGCAATTGCAAAATATAGTCCCAAGTGATTGCAAGTGATAGTTAAATACTGACTTGGAATTGGAATTAAAGTAGGTAAGGCTAACTTCATAAATGCACTGAAAATGTAGATATATAACATACTTAGTCCCATAAACAAAGGGTGGCGAGGGGTTGGGGGAAGGGGTGAGATCATTTCTAAATATTTGGTACTAAATCAAGACGTAGTCTAGTGGATGTAAGGCATAGTGTAACTATCAAGTTACACATTGAAAATAATAATTGTAAGAAATCCTTCACCTTCCAAGTGAAAACTAAAACACATATTTTATCAAATTAGGAGTTACATCATCGTATGTACGTTTGTCTACTCCATTTCTTAAAAATTTCTTAGAAAAAACTTTGAAAACTTTTACCTCTACAATAGGAAACTACCATAACTGAACTACCACGGATAAAGACCCAGTTACATGAATCGACTGGAGATAATACCTACGAACCACTTGTATAGCTCATGTCCATGCAATTTGAATTTTAAAAAAAAAACTCTTCATTTAAAACTTTGAATAAAATAAACTAAAAGTTTCTCAATGTAAAAACATAATGCAATATGAGCCCTATGATGAAATTAAAAACCTTAGTTCTTGAGATATTTTGATCTTAAGCTTGCTTTTTTGTATAAACTTCTTGTTGTTTGTAATTTAGGATTTGTCTTAAAAGTTTCCTCCTTCCCTCCTCCTCCCAACTGATTCCTGCATGTGATATGTATTTATATATATATATATATATAAAGTTTTGTTGATAATTCCATTTATAAAAATTACAATTCTCGCTTTGATCCTAACAAATTTCACAAAGTCTCTGTCTAAATTATGCGGATATAGTGTCAGGTTTTGTTTAATGCCTAAGTTATGGGTATGGGTAAGTCTAAGCTATAATTTTTCCGTAGAGGATTTCATTATTGTATTTACACAATAGCATATAATATATATTGTAGAAGTGTATTGGATTAGTCATAAATTGATATTGGTTATCATATTCAATTTCGCAAATATTCCTATTTTATACATTAGTCATAAAGTATGTTGTCAACCCTTCTTATGTTTTTTCTTGCAAACAATATTCTTTTATTTGGTAGAAATAGTCTTATTCAAACATTTAGGGTGCTGATGAGTATAGGATATCAGATATGCTATTGTGTTTATAGATTTCATTTAAAAAAGTTGAATACACGTATCAAGTTATTCAAAAAGTATCAGTATCTGATCTGAATATGACTCTCTTGTAGAAGTGCTCATACATTATACTTCATAACTTTTCCTTATGCTTCAACAGTGTTCTGTGTGTGAATCTGTGCCACTCGTGATTATTTTTTTGTGTTAGATGGTGGCCACAGGTCACACCTATAAATGTTTTGGTAGCTTCTAAAATAAATATTATGGGATGTCCATATTTGGTTGGAACAATCTATTTGTGTTTGTGTATGCATGCATTTAATCACTTATCATGGTGTGTGTCCATCAGAATAGGACATTCTTGGTGGATCTTTAGCTGTTAACTTCTGATTTTGTCAATAAGACTAATCCTTTGACTGCCGTCACCCCCTTTGTAGCTGAAGTGAGAAAGTTGTGTAGTTTGCTTGTCCTAAAAGTTCTGGAGTAGATTGGGTAGGAGCAGTAACAATTTACAATTGGCATCAGTGTAGCTGCACATGCTTTTACCCTGGTGGCCACTGGGCAGTTTATAAAGCCATTGCCTACGCATATTTAGGCAATCTGCAGGTTTTCACATTTCTTGAGATGTTAGTTAATCTTTGTACTAAGATAATTTTGGATTTTAGGACAATTTGTTGGAAGCATATGGTTTGATTAACTTGCATTCTTAATATTCATATTCATGTGTAAATGACTTATTCTCTTTGTCTCCTTGTGATAACTGGTGCAAAGTACAGTATTTGAGTATATATGTGATTCTTATGTTTAAATTGTGAGAGTAAGCTGAAATGTTGTCTGTTAACATTCATGACATTTCAATGCAGTAACTGCTAAAGAGTACAAGTCTGTGGGTTAAGGTGATCTTTTTATGATCTTCATTAGAGAAATTGGCTGGCTTGAAATTAAATCTTGTGGGAGCTGGTTATATATGGATATTCAATTTTTGAACTTTGAACTTTGAACTACCTTAGCATTTAGTGTAATCCATAGTTAAATTACTACAGTACTTCCCTAGAGAATTGCAATTTGGGGTTTCTGATTCAAATGCAGTACATTATCATTCCGACACATAAATTTTGGTGATCTAAAATTTCCAATTTATTTGATTATTTTTCATTTTTAGACGGTAAAATTTATGAAATTTTGAGATAAAAGAGGCAACAGAACAAAGGTTCTTGGACTGCCTTTTCAAATTCCAAATTCTTGTTATGGTTTCTGTGTGTCTATGTGTCACTATATAGCCTAGCCTCAGTGACTACCATGTCTCATGTCTTTGTTCCCATTTTGCATAAAGCATGGTTATTCAGGTAAATGTAGCTTTTTCTAGTCAACGATGTTAATATTTGGCATGTTGCATATAAATCAACATGCCTGTTGGCTTTTTCTTTTCACTTAAATCTTCAAAATTGTAGCCCATTTTAGATATTTCGTGATCAAAAGTGACTTAATCTGGAAGTTGCAACCATTTCAGCTGTTCAATTGTTTACGGATTCAGATATTAGCATGTACCACATGGTTCTCTTCACATGCTTTACAACGTTTATATTATAGGTCTGACGGAGCTGAAGTGGTAGTGGATAACAAGTTTCTCAAGGTTAATAATCCACTTTTGGTAAGTGATTACTGAGCAATACATTCTTTCTGACAACATTGCAGTGACTTTAGTAGACAGCAAATGTTGACTCATCTTTGTTACCATTATTTGTACTTCTACTAATCTCTCCATTCTTTTGCAGTTGATCAGTTTTTACGAGCAACATCTCCGGTACAGTCCTACAATGTAATTCAAGATGTAAATGGAGAGCGCAACCTTATTAGATAGTTCTGCATCAACTTTATTATCAGCTGTACACAGTTGTTGGAGTGTTGTAGTTGTAGGAGAGAGTGCAGGTTAACAAACGTAGTTTTGTGATCTTTGTCATATACCGGTAGCTGATCAATTTGTATCTTGTTTTTTTTCTTCTCTCCTCTATTGACCACAAAATTTACTGAATCATGGGTAGATAATATTGAGATAACCAAAAAGCCAACTCTTTTTGTCTACATATTTATTGTATCTGGATCTTTAACATGGAAATGAACCACATAGGATATCTCTCTCTCTCTCTCTCTCTATATATATACATATACATATATATGGAACGGTTGCCTTTTTGCTGTTAAATTATACGAGTGCAATGAAATATTTATCCATTTGTACAAGGCATCTCATTATGTTACTATTGATCCTTAGAAATTTAGGGGCAGTACTATTCTAATGCACTCCCGCATTGCGTGAATAAATGGGTGGAGCGCCAATGGTTGGTCCCAAATATTTATATCATTGACACACCTCCAAAATAAATCATTACTTTTTGGTATGGTGATGGTGCATTTTTAACTCTCCTGTAGCTTTTTTTCCTTTGTTGGAATGGGCAAGTGTTTTAGGTGGTGATGATGTTTCATTCATTCATATTAGTCTTGAATTTCTCGTTAGTGTTGTCATCGTCTATATCAAGAAGAAAGCACCCTTTCTTGAAAGCATCGAAAAACATGTCCTTGCAGTATTATTTTACTCAATCAAACTCGGAACAATAAAATAAAATGAAAATGTACATTAGTATTTTACTCATGCAGAAAAGCTGCTTGTGGTTGGCTGCTTAGGCCTAGCTATATGATATATCTTCTACTATTCTAAATTTTAGGAATAAAAAAGTCTAAAAATCCATGAAGAGACGTTGGCATCGCTCAACAAACCATCAGTTAATGATTTGATTTAGAAGTTATCTCCATCTGTTACTAAAAACTAGGGTGCACACTGATCGGTTATCCGATCCACAAATCATTATCCATATCCGATCCACAAATTCGAATATCCACAAAATCGAATCGGATCGGATCGGATGA
>QANT01000115.1:0-86528 GCA_003254885.1 Purshia tridentata
TAAAAATGGCAGATTTCGCTGGTTTTTTTCGAAATTTTAGCGAAATTTTGAAAAAAACCAGCTGATATGGTCTCGAAATTTCGGGCGAAATTATCTCGAAATTTCGGCGAAAAATCGAAATTTCGGCGAAATTTTAACTTATACACCAAAAAATTTCGATACCCCCTCAAAACGAAATTTTCGGCGAAATTTCGCCGAAAATTTCGAAATTTAACTCACTGGTTGTAATACATTTTTAATTTAAGTGATAAATTGACACAATTAAAATGTTTGGACGTTTAACCCAAACACTTAAAATACACTGCTAACACAGTAGTGGAAACTAGAAAATTAGAAATAATGAAAACAATTAGAAAACATAATTAAACATTCTGATCAAAATCATCAAACCAAGCCCAAACCATAATTACACATTTACACTGAGAGAGACTGAGAGAGAGAGAGCCAACTACACGCACAAGGCAAAGTTCTCCCACAGATTGAAATAATGGTAATGCCCAAATCAGTTCCTTAGCAGACGCCACAAACAGACGTTTTATGCGCGCAACTGCTGGTCACTTAGAAGAAGACGATGCAGTGGTACTTTGTGGCCGCGCTACTCACCGTCCTTACCAGTTCTCAGGTCAGTGAACCTTCGGAATCTGCAATTTGATTGTCGTTTTAATTACTATCTTTTGCGTTTCATTGTTTTCTGGATCTCTCTTTTTTCTTTAACTCTGAATCTGAGCTCTTCAGTGTTTGTATTTTGGACCCATTTCCAGAATTTGGAAAACATTTTGTTTATTTGAGCCCAAATCATTTCAGTCAAGGTTTTGCTTGATTTCCCAGAAAATCCTGTTCATTTTTAGTTATTGTTTAGTTTTTATTTAACATTTGCCTATCTGTTTATGTAAATAATAAATATGTGCTGCTACGGCTTACCCAAAGAAAGAAATGTGTGTTTATGAGTGGCAGTGTGACAACGAACACAATTGATTCTAACTGAAAATGATAGGAAAAGGTTTTGAATTGTTATTACTCTGTACCTTTGCTTGCCTATGCTGACTGAAAGAGCTGATCATTGAACTATACCATCAAAATGTGGCAAGTATTTGAGCTGTGAAAATTACAAGTATGCACGCCACATTTTTCAAGCTTTTAAACTAATGAAATAATATGAAAGGAAATATTGTGTTCTTCTAAAATTCCAAGTATCTGATAATTTTAGAGTGAAAATGTAATGCTTGAAACTTGAACCATACATGAATTGTTTCTAGAGATTTTATGGATGGAGTACACTTGCGTGAAATTTTTTAAGAACTCATGAGTAAGTGAACCAAATGGACCATAAAAATAAATTTTCATGTTGTATGAATCTCTGTAAAGTGTTTGTGATGGAACTGCTGTTTGGATCAATTTTTGGTGTCTGAGCTGGCATACTGCTATCCAACACACTAGGGCAATAAACTAGAATTATCTGCAAGAGAGAGAAATGTCCTGTTATACAAAATTATTAACTTGTTTCTTCTCACAAAGGCGGTTGAATTAGTTATAACTTGAGGCAATGCCCATTTTCAGTATGGAGCTTTTAGCAGCAGTCAAGTTTGTTTTATATTTTAGTATGGATTTCTGAGTGTTTATAGAAGAGAAAGTTTCCTCAGCTTTTGATGCATACTGATGTCAAGTTTTCCACTTCCCTTGATGAGTGGAAACCTTAAATATTAAACATAGTTATTTTCTGGAAGTGGGGTTCATTGCCTTTTGGCATTTTAACAATTACTGCTGTCTACATAAACTTTTATAGACATTTTTCCCTATACATTATTAGTTCCTCAACTGTTCTTCATGGGTTTTGAAATGTCTGGAGTGGGAGAACTTTGGGTGTAAGCTTTGCTTTCTGTGTTGACGTCGGTTGATGGTATTGGTTTATAAACTCAGTTTCAAAAAGTTTTGTATTTGTTAGTCTCCTAGCAATGGATTTCATTTGATTAAAAAAAGCAATGAATTTCATTCCTCCGCAATTTCCTTCATTTCAGGGAATCTTGACAACTCTTTCTCAAAGTGATGGCAAATATAAGTATGACTATGCAACTGTTCCGTTTCTTGCTGAAGTATTTAAGGTACTTCACTTTACTTATCTTCATTAACAAGATCATTTAGCGTGTAAGTTAACATTTTTTTTTTCTTTAAACCATCAAATTAGAGTTAGTTTTTCATTATATAATGACTCTTTTCTTCTCCTCAAATACTTGATGCATTTAATTGTACTGATATTTCTTTTTTTTTTTAATTTCTTTTTATCATACAGCTAGCAGTTTCCAGTTTACTTCTTTGGAGAGAGTGTCGCATATCACCTTCTGTACGAATGACTACAGACTGGAAGAGTGTGCGCTTATATCCTATTCCTTCGATCATATATCTAATTCATAACAATGTTCAGTTTGCCACTCTTGTTTATGTGGATACTTCCACATATCAGATAATGGGTAATCTGAAGATTGTTACTACTGGCATATTGTTCAGGTGCCTACTTTAATAGTTTTTCTAGTTGCACAAAATCTGAATCATGAATGGTTTTCATTTTGTTGGAAGTTTACTTTGTCCAATTATATCTTCATTATTAGTTGATTGATTGATCTATTTATGTGATGCTTTAGACTATTCCTGAGAAAAAAGCTGACTAATCTGCAATGGATGGCGATTGTCTTATTAGCTGTTGGAACAACCACAAGCCAGGTGATAATAAAATCATTTCTATTTGGTTATTGAAGTTGGTTTGGTTTGTTTTCTATTTGTTTAGAAATGTTTTGTCTGCAGTGCTGTTATACGTAGAACTCCTGCTGAGAATTTAAATGGTGCACACTATATATCGAGTTGCTTTTATCTTGTAGGTTAAAGGTTGTGGAGAAGCATCATGTGACTCTTTGTTCTCAGCACCCATCCAGGGATATATGCTGGGCATCCTATCTGCTTGTATGTCCGCATTAGCAGGTGTTTACACAGAGTTCCTGATGAAGAAGAACAATGATAGCTTGTACTGGCAGAATGTACAATTGTATACGTAGGTATCTTTTCTCCACTCCATGCCTTGCTTTCTGTGACTAACATCAATGATGCTATTTACTACTTTTGCATTATGGCTGGTTTGTGGTTACTGCATCAAAGCCTCATTGAGGCATTTTCCGTTTGTGATTATGACTTTTTATACATTACAACAACTACTAGTAATGTGTATCCTATATGAGCATGAATTTTATTGAATGCGCTAGCACATAATTAACCATCTGCTTTTTCAGAATACCTGCTATACTGTTGTAATGTCAATACCTTTCAGGTTTGGTGTAATTTTCAACATGGCACGACTTCTCTTTGATGACTTTAGGGGTGGATTTGAGAATGGACCTTGGTGGCAACGCCTTGTCAATGGATATAGTATTACAACTTGGATGGTGGTATTAAATCTTGGATCCACTGGCTTGCTGGTTTCATGGTTGATGAAGTATGCTGACAATATTGTGAAGGTAATTATTTGAACATTTGGACCAACATCTGTGGTTTCCTCGTCACTGATGTAATCATTTTAGACAGATGCAACATGAATCATATTATTGATAAGTGATCTGAATGGTAAGAAAAAAAATATGGTTTAGCACCAATCTATTAATGCCCTTTATGAAACATAAAAACTCTGTTGCTGTCTGTTCTTTCTTTGCATTAAAATCCAGTACAACAGAATGCGGGCCTGACTTTGTTTTTGGGCCTTCCAACTTTATTTCTTCATTTATTTGCTTCTTTCAGGTGTATTCCACTTCAATGGCAATGCTGCTGACCATGGTTTTATCTGTATACCTTTTCACTTTCAAGCCCACATTGCAGGTAATGTCTCTACAGGGTTATGATAGAGTTGACACGCACTTATGAAATGTAGTTGCCAGCAAATTTATATATTATATTTCAGAAAAAAAAAGTATATATTAAATTATTAATAAACATGCTATCTTGTTGCAGCTTTTCTTGGGTATTATTATCTGTATGATGTCACTACACATGTATTTTGCCCCTCCGAGCATGCTTGTAGATTTACCACTGCCTGTAAAAGCAATCCCTGAGAGTCTGAAAGAAGTTTCTGTTGAACGAAGATCAGATTCAAGAACGGATTCCTGATGCTTCTCTTGTTCAAGGAAACCAATGCTTTTTGCAGAAACTGGAACATAATACAGTTGGTTCATTCGATGGTTAACTTAGAGAAGCATCTATAGCTTGAACCAGAAACATCTTTTTATGTGTCTGGATTCTTCTCTGAACCAGAGATGCCTGCCAGAGTGAACAAGTAAGCCTAGCTGGGAATTGAGATTTACTCTCTTGAAGTGGGAGAGAAGACTGATTCAATCATTTAATTGACTAGTTTGATTGGAGGCTTAAATTATTTTTGTTGTATGTGCTGGATGTACCTGTTCAGAGTGTACTTGTTACTTCTTGAAACATTATCAGAAAAATCTTATAAAAATTCTTATCCTGATTGTGGTACTACTATTTGTAATGGGACTCAATTGTATCACCTTATATATATATGTTCGTTATTTATATGCAGTAAGAACGTTTAGTTCCTTACATGTAGGCAGACATGTCTCCTTACAAACCAATCACAATTTGATTCACTTACAAGTTACATGTCAAATTGTGATTGGCTTCTGAGAATGAATGGTTCTTTTATATGCAAGGACTAAGGAGTCAATGTATCTGATGCATGTAAAAATGCATATGCATATACGTATACATGTGTTTGTAATCTGCATTCACTATGCTGTTTGTACAAATACTTAACCCTTGTGAAAACGCAATTTAAAGTGTTCGGGGCATAAAAAGCAATCTGTCATAGAAGTTTTCTTGGCAGCTACGCAACCCAACTTATCCAACCATATTGTTATATCATTCGGCCTAAATTGTAAATATTACGTCTCGTTTGGTGTTTATGAGTGAATTGAAAAGGATAATAACAAGATTTATGTATATTTAAGAAAAAAAATGAAAAATGTTTTTTAACTTGAAGGAAGATGGAAAGAAAATAGTTTAACTGTAAAGGAAATGTTATCTATGCTAATCCCTATCATTTTGAGAAGATTAGAAGGGATAAGTTTTCTTTATAATTTATCCATCTTATTCCTATATTCTTTTTTCAAGTAAGAAATTTCTTCCATAAATACATATGAATTTGTTATTTATCATTTCCAATCCAATTCTAACAATCAAACAATGCATTAAGGCCTATGTTTTGCCAACACTATTAACATTGAACATTTGACTTTGGCTACAACCTACAACACTACGCTAAAGACTTTTGCCACAACATGGAGCTAATAGTAAACCAACCTGACACTAGCATCTTCTTAGTGGCAATGAATGCCAAATCAATAATACTAGAGTTGTGGATACTCTTCCTTCCTTTGGTCTCCTTTGTAGCAATAATAATGCTAGAGTTTGTCAACACGTTTCTCAAATTTTAGACGCTAAATGATGTGGTATATTATATGACAGTATATTATGTATTAGAAATAAATTAACTTAAGAATGAGCGTAGATATAAATACATAACACACTATCACATCAGTTGGTATATAAAAATTTGGGTATGCACGCATGAAAAATACAAGTACCAAGTTGGGGACATTATTTCTCAACTATGCATGGATGATTCAATTAGGAACTCAGTTATAGAATCCTGATCTATATGTCTTTGTGCATTTATTATAGGATAGAATGGATGGAAATGTTTCACTGTAAGTCTGTAACTTGAGGCATTAAATTGTAACTCTCAACCCTTGGCTTGCCCACAAATATGGTAGAAGAAACATTCTATTCAAAATGCTTCGCTTTCAAGATATTAAGTGTTTCTCTTAAACTCTTTAATTCTTGTCTTCTAGCACATACTCGAATACTCTTCCTCTTTCTCTCTGCTCTTTAGGAAGGTCTATAAAAGGACAACTTTGCAACACTCATAAGCAACAACTTTGCATGAGTACCAGTTGCTTAATAGATTTGAGGAAATAAATTAATCATTGAGAGAAAGTGAGAAGAATATGAGTACTGGAACTGGGTGTCCCAACCATGCTTTTGCTATGCCAAGGCTAGGAGGAGCAAATCATCATGAGCAAGCCAGCAAGAGCAACAACATGTGCACTTTCCGGATGCCTCTGCACTACCCAAGGTACCAGAAGAGTGACTATGAGACTATGCCAGAGTGGAAATTAGACTGCCTCTTGCAACAGTATGGCCTGCCAGTCATTGGGGATGTCAACCAAAAGAGGAAGTTTGCCATGGGGGCTTTCCTTTGGCCTTCCCAGTATGAATGAGATCATGAGACCCAATAGCAGGAAGAAAAAAACTTCCCTTCACTGGAGTATATACAGGTCTATCTTTCTCATCATGCGACCCAATAAGTGATGAGAGAGAGACACTGTGTATACACCCGTTGATTACAATATATTTCTAATCTACTAGCATAGTTGATGATAGTTTTGGGTAGTACTATCACTTTGGTGTCTGTATTCAGCAATATATTACGTTTTTTTTTAAATTTCATTGTAAGCAAATAAGAGATGTAAATGATTATGTGTATTGTTAATTATGTATGCTGAAATTAATTGAACAAGGCTGTAGCAGCTTCAATAATAATTCATGCCTTTAACTCGACAAAGAAACTACCGTATCACAAAAATATGCACTATGTGTCTATCTCTTGCATCACATCTTTATGTGTCCAATGGATACACCCGTTACATGGAAGTTTTACTCAACTCACATACTAAGTTTCCTGAATTTTATGCATCTAAGATGAAGTGGTTGTTATGAGTAAGTTGGGAAGGTCTTATTGAAACCAAGCAACTCTGCAACTTGAGGCCAAAACTTATCTCTGGCATCATTCTATTGGAATTTGCAGTGTCAATAACATAGAACCTCTCACTGGTCTACATCTTTAATGGATCATATTGGCAAGTTTTGTTAATCAAGTCACCTATATGCAGGCTAGAAGCTTAATTTCAACCAAGTAAGCCCACACGCCATTCGGCATATCATTGGCACTAAAGATTAACTTCACATTCATGGCTACCCTAGTTGCCAAAAATTATAAAGAACTAATAAGGTAATGCTTTATTTATGTTATTTGAACTCAATTAATTGTAAGATTTTTATTAATTCTTATGGGTAGTCTGTGCTCTTTTTCCACATGTTTAGATTAGGGGACACATACTCTAAATCTGGTCATCTGATTTGGCTAGAAGACGTATTCTAAACCACAACTATTTTTTCTCTTAATAATGACTACGGTTAGAAAATAATTAACTTTATTTTGATTTCATATAATATTAAAGACTTGACCCTCTTTATTGGGTGTTAATATCAGTATGATCAATGCCTGCATTACCTGAAAATGGATAGAAGTTGAAAAATATCTATATGATGGTCTGCTTTATTATTGTGAAGAAGAAGAACATAAAATCTGATAAACGATGCCATCACAGGTACAAAGAATTGTGTTTGTAGTTATCTTAGTAGGTCTCTCATTAAATATGAAAACTACATGACCTCTCATCCACGGCAATGCACACAGCTCTGACACCAGAAATTAATGGGAAATTGATTTTTTCTATAATTGATGCACTCATCTACTCATAGATTCCTACAGTGTTAGTAATAGTACTAGTACTATACCAGCCTCAAAATATTAAATAGTTAGGTAATTGATCAACAATGTATATCAAGCGTATACGGGTTCCCATTACAAAGAGAGAGAGACAAAACATATCCACGTAGCCTCACATGCACTAGATCTTGAAAACTGACAAAGAAGTGGGAAATGGGGATCGGAAGTTTCGAGCCCATAACCTCCTGCAGACAAAGCTCAAGTTATTTAGACAATGAACCAATTATGTATATCAAGTTTATGGATAGAACAATAACCTTCCATAATTATATGGATACTAGAAAGTTCCAGATGCCTAACAAGTATAAAATCTGTGTATTCTTGTCTGATCTGATCTGAGTGTGTAAGTAGTAGTGTGTATAGAATCTAGCTCACTGAATTATCTTCGACTTTCTTGTATAACTAAATCCTATAATTGTATTACTGGGTCCATGATTTAAATCGTTCTAGTTTCCTAGCGACAAGGATAGATCATTCTCGATCGGGTCCGCACGCACAGCTTTATCTTCAATTCAAGTGGTTGGGAATAAGACAAAGATGGCAAACATAACATGAGCGTCAAGAAACAAATACAATTATCCCACATCGGATAGTTTCGTAAGGAATTAGAATTAAATTCTAGCACAACTTATCTTCAAGTCAAGTTCTAGCTGCAAGCAATTAATGCATTAACATGATTGAAATGGTTAGGAATTGTTAATTAATCACATATAATTGTCCCACATCGAATAAATGAATTGCATATATAAGTTTCGATCATTTGCATTGAGAAGATAAAATCTCACATCAATGTTGGATCATAAGTTTATAGTACACTCACGTTGGTCCATCCACACAAAAATGAAAGGACTATATGGAAGACATGCGTGTATTGTAATTTTAGTTGCCGTTGAGCTTCATTAACTTTGGCTATAGTCGAAGGGGTTCAAAGAGAATGATTGGTGTTTATATCCACCAAGTGATGTGCATAACTATCACAATATTATTTCATCAACATAGACTGCTATGGCATTCTTATCATTAAGCAAGAGCCATGACCCATCAACGAAAATGGTCATTAAATGTAGTTGTCATGAGGAGTCAATTGCAAAGAGGGCTAAGGGCAAGGGTTTGATTTGAAAATTGAAAGAGATATTAATCTAGTCGCACTGCACTTGCACTTGATAAGAAAACAAAGAACTATATATCATGGCTTTGGAGTTTTGAGTCCCAGGACCCAATGAACAATATAGACTCATTGGAGCTGCATGCTACTCTCTCTCTCTCTCTCTAACACAAATGATTGTTCCCCAATAATTATTTGCTACTTTAATCAGTATACTTCCAATTGTTGTATATCAAAATTAAAAGCAACTTCTTAACAAAGTAAGACTTCAATCAACTTTGCATCAGCATTGTCTTGTAATGTATTATGTATGTATATGGTTGACAATCCAATTAGGGTAAAAAACCAAACATGTGACATGAGCCGTAAACTTTGACCTTTTAAATCCAAATATTTACAGATGCAAAAATACTCGAGTTTACCTATATAATTTACGAGCGATTATACGTGCTTTCTGAGAAGTTACCTACAAAAACAATAGAAAATTAGAAAACGTAACAAGTGGACGAATGAGAAGCACAAGTTGAGATCGATCTCTCTCACAGAGCCGAGAGAGGCTCAGAAGCTCTCGCAGACAGTCCAGGTCGGTCTCCACCAAAACATGCGCATGGCGGATGGACCCCCAGCCAAAGAAGTTAGCGGCACTACTGGTTTTGTCCCAGGGCCTAATTTGAGCATACCATCCACCATATGCATTATATATAACATGAGGCTGTTGGCCTCTTCGCTTATAATTATTTAGCCTTGGCTAGCTCTCTGGATTTCTCTCCAAACCCACAAAGACAATTACTTTCTCTCTCTCAGGAGCCATTGCTGCAGTGACTCTGTGAGAGAGGAAGAGAGGGAGAGACCCACTTGGCCGGCCAAGCTATCATTCATTAATTCTTTACGTTTTGCTTTAATTGTTTATCAGATATTCAAGGACAACAACAATGGCTTTTCCAAAGCTTTCTCATGGCGTTTTGTTGTTGGCTATTGTCGCTCTGTTTTCCACTCTTGGCATGTGTGCTGCGGACGGCCATTTTCTCCCACTATCTCCTCAGGCGAAGCTCATACCAGGGGCTCCGTCTCCCACTGGACCACCTGCCTCCAGCACAAGCGATGGTATGAGATGCATAAGCATATTATATGAAATGTGGCTTGCATTTGTATGATCCATTTTATTTATGGGGTTGTTTAAATTTTGTTTTCAGGGGTATTAATTGACCAAGGGATTGCATTCTTCCTCATGCTTCTGGCTCTGCTGTTCACATACATTATCCATAGTGTAGATATTCTCGACTTCTAAATTCTCATAATCAATGAAGGAATAGATGAAAAATCAGGGTAAGGATCAATTATTATTTTTTTTGGTCAAAGTTGGGCAGATGAATGGTGGTGTATTATTATATCTGCTCATTTGTTATGGGTTTTCTGGTTGTACATGTTTAGCATTCCGACTTTCACAAATTGCTGTTGTTGGTCTTTGGTGGCTATGTTGCTGATGTTATATATGTCACTCTCTATTTGATGCCAACCTAATACACTTTCTTTTTTCCTTTCTTTTTTGGCAAACATAGAATTCAGGATTGAAATGGCTTTATATGGGGCCATCACTTTCATGTCTTTGTATTCTTTCAACAATGGCACGATGGAAATCCGGGCTACATACTTAAGTCCAGAAGCAAAATCAACCTGCCCTTCATTTGAATGGTAATCCCTGGAGCAATGGTTGACAATGAGAAATTCATAGCAAATAAATGAAAACTCATGCCATCGCTCTTGTAATGAATGTGGTACAAAGTTGGGTAAATTTCAGAGGCAACTGCAATTGGATGCACAGACAATGTTAATGGTGAATGTTAACTGATAATTATGTTGTGTTATAATACTTGCAATACATAGGAATCCAATATGCATAGGCAATAATAATGGTGAGAACCAGTTCCTTAGGAGCAGGCCTAAGCTGTTAAATTTGTTTATGTGTGTTTTAGCTCAAGAAAGAGTTTCTGGAATAAACCCTGAACCATGTGGTTTTACCAATTCATCGGACTCTGATAATCTAATGCAGTAACTAAGGTGAAACAAGATCACCAGCTGCCACCATTACTACCACAACTTGATCAATGTTAGACCCTCAAAAAGGCTGCAAGTGGCATCCTTAACCACAATTCCTTTTACCACGAACATGAAGCACAAAAGAAGAAGAAAGATCAGATATTCTGTGAGAAGAAGTGCTGTCAGCATTACACTATTATATCAAAAGTGTGCCATCTGTCTAAACTCCCAAATGAAATACCCCACACATCTAGATGGGAATAACATTTTCGCAAACATCATAGTTTGAGGGTTTCAATATCAGATACAAAGGGAGTTGTTAACCGTTCAGTAATAGTAAGACCTCAACAATTGTCGCCCATAAAAATGGAAGGGGAGAAGGAAAGAAAAAGGGTCACCGATACGACCAAAGACTTCAGCCGGACAACCTATCAATGATATCATGCTTTCTTGTCAATTGGCTTTGCATCCTTCTGTTCCTGATCAGCCAGTGAAAACTTCTTCACTTTCTGTTAAGAAAAAAGAATCATAAGGTATATGTAATTGTGAAACTGTGCATCTATGTTTTTGCATGTACGCATGCACAAATTTGCTTTCTGAAATTAGAGTGATACATCTCTGTAAGGCCACTGACCTAAGATTGCACGTTTGCATTTTTCTGTTCTTTTTGTTTTTTTTAAGGAAAAAGAAGGTCCATATTAAGCAGCTTGAAACAAAATCACAACTTTCATGGTTAATATTAAGAGCATTTTTAGGCTTGAGTTCTCAACATTTGGCATAATCTGAAAACACAAACCATGTACGAGGATCCCCTGTAAGCATTCATGCGCAAATGGTTGAAGCAAAGAAATTATGGAAGCTAATTGCCTTTTTTATGCAGTGAATGCAAAGTTATCCATCCAAAGATCAACTACAAGCCTAATTGTCTTCAATTTTCTCATCCTCAGTGTCATAGAAGTTCATTAGAAAGAGATAAAATGATTGACTTGATGATGAAACAATGGTGTAAAGTTCTAGACTTAAAACACTAGTTCCATAAAAGACATCTCAAAAAAGGCCTAGATTAGATCCCATAAAAACTCAACTAATATAATTGGAAAAGCAACTGAAAGTAAGAGTCAGAATCCAGGTCCATGAAACAGGACCATGGAAGGGGGTTCCAGGAAAATGAAGCAGTTTAATTAGTTCAAACAGATGTATGAAGTGGGTTTGAGCAGAATATTGTATTAGGCATATATGTGTTGTTAACTTCATGAAATAACAAACAGCCTAACTATATCTTTGAACATAAAATGCTTCATGCTTTCCAAGAAAAGAAGCATAAATAGATGAAACTAATCAAATATCAATCTGAGTTTTCAACCTTAGCCCTTTTTTAATAAACTTTATTCAACAGGACCCAAAATCCAAAATTATATAACCTTATTCGCCCAATAAATTGAATTAAAAAAAAAAACATTGGATTGCCAATCCACCCCTAAAAACAGTCCCAATCATGAGTGTTCAGTTTGATCAATTACTGATTTTTCAGAAAAAACAAATTCAATTGGAGTTAAATTGAGCTACAAATTCACAGAGAAAACAAAGAATGTGACTTGAGAGAGAGAGAGAGAGAGAGAGAGAGAGAGAGAGAGATGTAGTGGGTGACCTTATTCAGGACGCATTCTCGTAAGGAATGCAAGAGGTGGAGGCATTTGTCTTGATCGAAGGGAGATTGCGTGACGCAGTTGAGCAGTTCAAGAGCCTCCTGACCGCACACCGCCTTACCACGAGCTTCCTCCATTGCTCTTCAGGCTTACAATGGTTTAGGGTTTTAGGCTTACAATGGTCAGTTGGTCGGTGAAGGTACTCCAGTTCGGTAACCGAACTGATACCACGCCTAGTTATACCTATTCAGTGAAAGTCTTTTCACTTACCAAAGGAAATTAAAGCTTTTATTATTATTATTATTATTATTATTATTATTATTTGTATGAGAGAGAGGAGAGGAGGAGGATTTCGTGCTTGAAATTATTCAATATTGTGGAGTACTAATACACGTTTTCAATATATATTTGATAGAATCATTTTTCACCATCGTCACTTACATCTGTTTGTTAGCTTAATAAATATTGCTTTTGTTCATTTTGGATAGCTTAAAATTTTGGGGCACAGTGATTGTCTAACATAATATCATAACAAATTATTCTTGTGTTTGGCTTACGTGAAGTTACATATAAAAAAAAATGTTGAAAAAAAGTTTCACATTAGACTGTTTTATTTGTATAATAGTTTATGAGAATCTTGGGCCTATTCACATATTGTTAATAACCCAATAAATTTTGAATTAGATACTTTTATTTATTTGCGTTGAAAGTTTTTTCATTTTTTATTATATAAAAAGAGCAAGAATATTAACTCAAGACCATTCAACATGGAAGACAAATACCAATAACTAATCGGTATTTTCAATGAAAGTTCGACATAGTATTTACGTTTTTTTTTTAATTCGAAACCTATACTTTGCTCTCTATTTTTGTGGCATATAAAGTCTGTGTTGTTGAGATAGAACATGGTCAGTTCTTTTTCCACTTTGAACAGAACATGAAGAAAAGTAGACATGCAAAATATGTGTAAGGAAATAATACTATGTAATCTCGTTGATATCAAGTCTAATGTGGCAGAAGTGGTTATAGGAGTGGCAATTTAGCAAGTAGTTAGGTGCTTAATTGAAAACAATTTTTTAGCAAAGTTTTGGCTAATGAAGGTAGGACATACCAAATATGCTTATAATTACATGTCAATGACTAATCATATATTGATAATAAATACGATTTTCACCGCATGAAAATAATGTCATTTTATACATAATGCACAACATGCTTGAACTTAGAAAAGGTGCAGTGCGGTCTTTCCATTGAGTTATATGTTGCTTTGTCACAAATGATCATAGAATGATAGTTAATATTATGATGAAGATGGTAAATTTCAAACTCTGAACCTCAGTAACAAAGGTTTCTTGTGCCAATAGAATAGCACATTTTTGCTATTTTAAGCTGAAAAAGATCGACAATCAAATTCTTCATTAAGTTTACTTTAATTAGCATTTCTCCCGAAATAGCTGGTAGTCTTTTTCCACCTCAAAACCATATTGTTCATTTTTCAAGTGCTGAAAACACTCTTGACCTCAGCCCCCATTACCAAACACTGGTTGACGTTGTCAAAAAATGCCAAAAATACCAAACAATTTCCAACCAAGCACCAAATTAAGCACCTCCAAACCCTTTAATACAAAGCATCACTTGGAGAGTTCTTTGGCCTTCAGACATCAGTGTTGAAGGAGAAGAACAATAATAAGGATAATTAGAGCTATAATATTATAACCCCTCTTCTTCAACACGGCAGGCTCATAGAAGTTTATAATAAATAAATCATTCGAAGCAGGGAAAGCAGAAATGGTGGCGAAAATGCCCTACGCATTGTTAGTATTGGCAGCAATGGGCTGTTTCTTAATGGGACAAGTGAGTGCATTCACTCACATTGTTGGAGGGGGCTCTGGCTGGACTGCCCCTGTCAACAAAACCTTCTTTGCGGATTGGGCTGCTCCCAGAACCTTTGGTGTAGGAGACAAACTTGGTAAGTATGCTTATATTATTATCAAAGAAACAAAACTAATCCAATTTCATTTCTCTTCTTGCATGCATGCACAACTTTTCTAGGCGTGTATTTTTAATCAGTAATTGAACAAGTGATCCTTGACAACAAAAGTCAAATAAAAATAATCAGCAACCATTTTGCTACAAAATGCATGTCCGAGTTAAAATTATAATAAGTTCAGAGTTCGATTCCTTCTAACGTAACTAAAAAATAATGTATGGCGGAAATTGCAGTTTTTCCCTACAGACCCGGATCCGGCACTGTGGTGGTGGTACCCAAGGAAGACTTTGATGCCTGCACTCAAAAGAATTTCATCACCATGTACTACAATGGACCCACAATCATCACCCTCGACAAACCCGGAGACTACTACTACTACAGTGGCGTTGGCAAGCACTGTGATGTTGGCCAAAAACTCCACATCAAGGTTGTCAATGCCCCTGGATCGTCTGGAAAACACATGCCCTTCAAATTTGGGAGAAAGCTTGGTGCTGATAACGCACATGCACTCGCTCCTGCTGCCGCCACTGCTGATGCTCCGGGGTCTAATTTGTCTATTGTTGATGCCGCAGTGCCAACTGCCGCTCACATTTCCGCAGCTACCACCATTCAAAAGTTTGGGTTGGCTTCTGGGTTATTGGCCATCTTGTTTTCCTTGTCCATCTAAGGATTTACGTGTCCTGAATTTGGGTTGAGCTAATTGGCTGAGGACAATAGCTCCCCCTACCCATCTGGGTTTGAACCCTTCCATTTTCCCTGTAATTGAAAAAACAAAAAAAGGATCTATATGCTTGGTTGTGATATTGCATTCCTATATAATAATATACACACATGACATTATTATTGAAGAGCACAATTTGCAAATGAAGTACATTAATTAAGCCCCTATATGAGAAAGAACCTCCAATTATTTGATATGAATTAATCCCTTGAAATCCCCTTTGCATTAATTGTTCCTGAATGGAGGACAGCCAGCCCATTGGGCCTCCATACTGGTGTGACAAATACAGTCCAATATTGGGCCAAGAAAGGCATGGTATTGGGCCTGTTGGCACCCTTGAAAACAAGCCCAACTTTTGTGTATGTATGAGTGTGACACGTCTATTTTTTATGTTTGGTGAAGATGTATGGCACGTCTTTACTTCTACTAGAAGAGAAACAAACTGTTGGATATGATGAGGCACTAAATAGCATTTGCATAAAGAAAACAAAAACAAGGAATTAACAGTTAAGATGATGAAAGTGAAATAATCAGAATCTCACAAGAAGTGTGATGGGAGTAGAGTAGAGTGTGGTGGGCTTATTATTATGGATATTTATATCTCTCCCAGCAGCAGCCACCAAAATTCATGAGATATTAATGTCTAGCTCCTATAGCTGTATGTATAATGTATGTATGTATGTATGATGCATGCATGCATATACGTCCATAGACAAAATCTCAGTCAATATATATTGTATCATCACTTTGCTGTCGGGTGGTTGCTTCAAATTGACACCTATTGACCGTACCGGCCTAATTTTCCACCCACATTGCATGACCAGGGGTAAATATAGTCTTCGGATTATAATTTCTTTTTCTTTTTTTTTTTTGTTATCCCATATGCCATCCCCAATTGGAAAATGAGAAAAAAAAAACATTTTTTAAAGTTAGGATTGGATGGATATTATCTTCAACTATATTACAGACTATACTCCAATCATCAAAAATAAAAGCCCACAACTTAGTGGGCCTGCTACATATATACCCAAAATCCAAAACTTCACTATTATCGAAAATGTTATGGCCACGTCAGCAAACGAGGAGCGAGTGTGGGACCGCAATCACAATCAGAGGGCACAGACACAGTGAAGCCTGAGCTGGATCGGGTGTGGGGGACCATTCATGGGGGCCCGGGCCCAACAAAAAAAAAGGCAGCCCAGTTGCCACACTTGCACTGCTCGAGGTGATGAGAAACCGTTAGACTGACTGACATGACGTGTACGGGCCCGATTGATTATGAGGAGGTGGGAAAAATAACAAAGAAGATCTTCTGGGGGCTGTGTTGCACCCAGTGAATCTGCAAGCATTTGGACTTTGGTGCTAAGATTTGTGCCTCCCGCTGCTGAGTTTTGGTTGTGGGGCTACTTTTGCTTGTGACCTTTGTGACCTTTGTGACTTCTGACTGCAAGAATGGCCTAACCCGACAAACCTAGCTTCAGGGACTAGACTCATCCTAAAACAAACAATCTTAATATGAAACACAAATCAATCTATAGTTATAATTGACTGATTGATTAGTGTGATCAGTGTTTCACATTCCACATTATTCTTGCAAAACTCGTTTCATATTAGCATACATTAAAATACAAACTCAAGTGGTATGGATTGTAGTTGAATGTGACATGGTGGTGTTGTTTGGTATATATGCATTGGATCGTATTCATTAATAAATGTTTGGTTGGATGGTTCGTGCATTCATATTATATGGTCACATTTGAGATTAATCTCTGTTCCTAACAGTAAAGATGAACACATTCATATACAATTGAATGTAGTATGTCCACCCAAAAAAATCCTATATCTCCGTCCGTGAACATAACATGTCATAGTCTAGGACAAGACATTATCCTATTCATTTAAGTTCAACTATGCAAATCCATGGCATTAGTAGTTTCACTATAACAAAGGTGCTCACTAGGAACTAACATTAATTATAGGAGGAGGGGTGACAATTAGACAATAAGAGCTAAAATGAGCAATTGTTGCACATAATGGCTTAATTTTAATAAAAAGTGCACTTTCTGTACAAATATTGTCCATTTTAGTTCATATTACCCAAATGCCACCTCTCCCTCTACAACTAATATTAGTTTTTATTGAGCACCTTTGTTGTAGTGAAATTTCCAAGTTAAAATAAAACTAAAAAGCTTCAATCTTTTTCCTTCAAATATTTTAGATTTTATTTTAGTGTGCGTTGGGGTAGCAGTATATTGGTACTCATAAGATTCATATGATTTGTAGTGGTCCCAATCCCAATGTGTGTAAATAGAAGAAGCAGGTAATTATATAGTGTCCCTACTGAATTGGGCTAAGAAGTTGTCGAAAACTGGAGGAGTAGTAGTAGTAGATTTTGCCATAGACACCTACTCATCACAAAGAAACTTCATCACTCCATTATTACAAACCTCGTAAAACACTTGAACCCCATGATCTACCAGAAACTCAGAAAGTGACATCTCTATTCTCCCTCCCTAAATCCCATTCATGCAGTTTAAACATGCATGCCTCCAATTTCTCACAAAACTTGTATTGGCCCAGAAAGCCCATAAACCTTTTTTCTCTCTTTTTTTTTTCTTTTTTTTTTCTTTTTTATATCAAACAGATGGCATACAGATTAGGGTAATAAAACAAAGAAAAAAACGTATTGGTTTCTCAGGGTACGTTTGTCATATTAGGTATGTAGTGCAAATTGCAATGCAGGCAGGGGTGGATGGGTGTGTGTGTGTTCAGGTTTACAGCAGTAGGTACAGTCGCTATTGACTATATAGCCAAACATATTTAATAAACATTTGGCTCTTGTTTGAGGAATAAGCTAACACACTCTTGACTTTTGTGGATTGTGGCATCCACTAGTGAGTATTTTAGGCTCTTAGCCAAAACCACAGCTAGAGTTTTCTGCTGCTGCAGTGGCTCAGTGAGCCACAAGTGTGCTAAAAATATGTGGTGCCATTTGTGTGATTTTCAGACAATCTCAGGGACCACTTGATCTGTTTTCTCACCACCCTGACCATTGATTTGAGTCACTGATTCTATTTTCTATTTCTTTTTCTTTTTTTCTCTTCTGGGTCAGAATTTTTCAGTCATTGATTCATCCCAAGTCTCCCTTTTGTCACATGAAAAATATATATATGTTATGTATTTTTAGAAAACTATGCACTTTAGAATCAATATTTTACCAATTTTAAACAACAACAGGACAGTGCATGAAGTTTTACTGAAGTACTGCCAATAACATTGTCCTATATATTTTTCACATATCTGGAAAATGAAAATAATTGAAGTCCTATAATTATATGAGAAATCTTTTGATGTTGCATAGCATAACACTGTTAAGTGGTGTTACTAATCTATGTGCTATAACATAAATGAATAAGTAATTTATATTTGAGATAATATTAATAAATACACATGTATTATAATAAATGTATTAATACACTACGTAAATTGACATATTCTTTCTATATAGATAAGTATGGTGAGAGTTTGACAATTTGATAATAGAATAACGTTTGTTTTTCAAATAGACTATTAAAAGTCCAAAGAGTCCAAACCATACATGAAGCTCCGAAATGGAACATTAATTAGTCAAAAATGGGGTTCTTTTTATTTTGTGTGTTTCAAATTTTGCCCTTCCCCTATAAGGCTATAACATATACACTCGCTCTTACCAACAGAAAGACACACGAGTGAGAGCTCAATTGGATGGAACCTCAGCACCGGGTCCGTCGCAATCTGACCCAATAGTGACAATACCATGAATCCTAACATTATATGGCATGCATGGTTCTAGCTATCAAGTGCACAGTAAAGTTGTCATGTAAAGTCTCAATAATTGGCTTCTTTTCATCCTCATTTTACATCAAAATTTTGTCTCATTTTCTTCAGATTCTTTATCTAATCTGGCCCAACCTAGCAAAACTTTAAGTTTGACCAAGAGATCGAATAGGAATTTAAATTATTGCTGGTTTTGAGACTCGATCGGTTTTCGTGAATTGGGATTGATCTACTCGACCGAGCATAACACTCTTCGATTTGAACCCTCCCTCTCCCCTAGCTAGCTCAACTGCCAACATATGTGCATATCTACGTACGTGTTTGCAATCAAAGAAGGTGGTACCAGCAATAGCAATTACAATTACTTACTAGGTCTCCAACCAAGATGCCCATAACCGTATGGCTAGCTATGAGCAATTGAGCATGCATATAAGGTTTTCCCACATCCAAGATTCTATCATAATGTGCCACGTCTCATTTCAAAGACCTATCCGGATTTCAGTGAGAAGTTGAGCAATTGAAGCAAGATTCTTGGACATTCTAATCAAGTTTTTATTCAAAGATTCTAGGATTTTTTGTTGGGTTTTTCTCTATTGGTTTTCACTTAACTTCTAATTATAGTTATTCGTTATTGACTACAAATGTACAAATAAAAAGTGATGAATTCATAATACTTTGAGATGTGTAAATAGTAAATACAAAGAATTCATCCATCTCCTTTATTTCAAAGATAAGATTTACACAATAATTAAAACAAAACATTCTCTTCTTACTTTGATTGTTGCAAAACATATCTTAAATTACCTTTTGCAAATGGACTGCCAAACAAATGTATATGAAGATCTCAATTCATGAAATTGGAGCCTAAAACTAGGTCATTCCAACACCATTATCATAACAAATAGTTAGTGGGATTAAAGTATGACCTCCAATGTCCCCAAATGGCTTTGAAAGGGCCAGGCTATTTGTCAGTGACCTCAACGTATGATCTAATTAGGGAGAACAAATTAAGTACTTGAGAAAGTAAGCAACAACAACCGCATTAAATTGAATTAACATGATAAATATAGCTACACCAAACGATTGTCAAATAGAGTTTCATATTATAAATGAACCAATCAAATCTTTGCCGACTTCTATATGTATGGACTCAAATGCTTTCAATTGGTTCATTTGTCACATTTCATGTCCATCTGTTTCCCACATGCCTACATTCCTAGTAAACTTTTGGGCTGCCTTATAGCCTCTAATTAAATTAATAACTAGCTCACAACTAAAATTAGTCAGAATTTTATTGATTCGGTCCAATCTTATTTTATTGAAAATAAATAAAATCAACTTTCAGAATTTAATAAATTCAAAGATACAAAAACCCAGCAGCGCGTGTAATACCCCTGCATGTGTTTGGGAAAATATTATGGGGTTGGGACGGTTGGTTTATAACTTTATATTATAAGCAGATTTTTACCTTGTGTGTCAGTCACGTGCCCTTCGCACGGAAGGCACGTGACACTTAAAAGATAAACCCAAAAAGAAGAAGAGGACCGTATTGTAGCCAAACTCTCGCTTCATTCACCGTTAATTAATAAATAATAATAATCAATACAACCAAAACTGATAAACAAAATTAAATTTTAAACACAATCCGATATTAATATATTTCCATTCCCGCCGATACAAAATTTGCCGACAAACCGGCTGAGAACCGTCTCCGTCTTTGTTTTGGGGACGATATTCTCAAACAGCAAGGAGAGGATCAGAAGAAAAAATGTCGCCGATATCTTGAAAATAGTCGTCTGACCGCCAAGTAGTAGAGGACCCGAATCCGAAATCCCGAACGGAATCAAACATGTCGCCGAAATCTCCAAAACCTTCTTCGTTCAAAACGCCCAGCTGGCTCGTCTCCTCGAAAAAATCCGGTTCCTCTAAGAAGTCCGGTATCGAGGTCCGGAAATCGAATATATCGTCAGGGATAAAGGTCTCAAAACTGTTATAATCCGAAAACTCTGAGAAGTTCTCAGATACGCACGAGTCGTCTCGGACATCTCGGACTTCGCCAGTAATTTCTTTCGGTGACTCGGCTTCTTCGTTCGAAGGAGAGGGAGACCGCAAAACAGAAGTTGGCGAGCAGCGATTATTGTGCGACTCATCGCAGGAATTGTAGTCGCAGCTGATAGCGGGCGGCAGTGGCTTGGTATCCGGCAGAGACTTTACTGTCGGAGGCGGCGTTGAGAAGTTGGTGAGCGCGTCGGGTCCACGCAGCTGAATGGCCGCGTTGTCGTACACCATAGCAGCCTCCTCAGCCGTGTCGTACGTTCCTAGCCAGAGCCGTACACGTCGCAGAGGATCTCTAATCTCAGCCGCCCATTTTCCCCAGGGCCTCTGCCTCACGCCTCGGAACTTCTTCCCGTTGGTTGGAGCTGAAGCCTTCAGCGTCCGGTGCGTCGCCGGAAGTCCGGATTTTCCGGCAGGCTTTTTCCTGCAGGTCCTAGCTGTCGCGGTCGAAGTCCCCGTCCGGTTCCTCCAAACGGCGTCGGTTTCCCTGGAGGAGCTGCAGGACTCGATGGAAATCTCGTTGACAAACTTCTTGACTCGCTGGCGAGCGCAGAAGAAGGGCTGCTCGGCCTCCTCGTCGCTGGAGGAGTCGGTGGCGTCGCCGTCGGTGACCGATATCCGAACGAGTCGGGGCCTGACCGAGTCGGCCTCGGCGACGAGCTTAGTGTGGTTCCGGTGGTGCGAGTACTTGACAGGAGGATTCATGGTGAGAATTTGAAGTGGAAAGTCTGTTCAGATTCGCATTGAAAGAGAGAGAGGAGTAGCGAGTGAGCGAGTGAGGGCGTGAAATAGAAGAGTGGTGAAAAAAGGAGGAGATTCTCTGAGAGAATAAAGAAGAAGAAGAGATAAGAAAGAAAGCTGATGATGATGATAAACAGAGAACACGTTAAAGAGAAGCTGCCGCTTGAAACGGAGAGAAATCTTCCATTAATGGATTTTAATAGTCCCCAAAAAGTTCCATCAAAGGACGAGAAATTTCCCGGAAAGTTTCCCCAAGAAAAAGAAAAGAGTGTGAGCGTGAAAACCCCTTGCTCACTCTTTAGCTTGGACCTCCCAAAGCGGTGGTACGGAAAAAAAAATATGGAAATTTTGGAGCTAAAGGTTGAAATCCCAAAAAAGCAGAGAAAGAGAGAGTGGGTGGAGTAGCTTTAACCGGAAAGGGAAAGAGAATAAATTTCCTGAATCGAATCGGCCTCTGCCTCCCAGAGCAAACTTCAAACTCACCCCAATTTTCTGTATGTTCTCTAAGAAAATATATAGCGAGGAAATGAGGAGGAGGAGAGTGAGGACTCCGATGAGTGAGAGAGAGAGTGAGAGTGAGAACAGACGCAGAGAAAGAAGCACAGTTTCACTGTATACCAAAACTACCTACTTTATAGGATCCCAACAGCCGTAATCGGTAAACCCGGTTTAAGAGCCATTTAAATCTTTTCAAAAAACAAAAATAAAAATCAATTTACTTTTCTCTTTTAATTTTTAAATTTCAATTTTCCAACTTATGTCCATAAATGATAAAAAAAAGTTTCGAAAATACTCCAACACACCAAACCCGACCCGGGCCCCACCCGTTTGGTTTGGTGAGAGGTAAGTCCGGCGACGAGTCTCCGAGATATTTTACGAGGCGCCGCATAAGTCGGGAAGGTGGATGCGACATGTGGCGAGTGGGGCCCAGTAAAAGAAGGACGATCCAAAGGGGAGGAGCTCAGGTGTGGGCCGGAGCTGAGTCAGCGGGGAAGAGAAAAAAGGTTTTATTCTGGGAGTTTGGGATTCTGGTCACGTGAGAAGACACATGGAGGGTTCCTTTGACTGGTAAAAGATTTAATTAATGAGGTTTTTAATGCCCCCATTGAATGCCTTCTAATTACGTGTTAAGCCTTCGGCTATTGAAATTAGCGGTCGGGGTGTTTTCGTCATTCTCGGAGTAAATTGCGTTCTAATAAACTTATGGGTTTTATGAGTCACTGGGTGACTGGGTGGGTGGTGGTAGTACTATTTTGTTTACCATTTAAAATTTAACCTTATCTTTTTGTTATTTTACAGCTAAGTGTAACGTGGCAGGCAACCTCGAATTTGAAGCCCATTTTATAAGCATGTTTTTATCTCCCTAACCATGCATGCCATTGCCTTCCAGGCTTTTTATCTTTGTCTACCTTATTAGTTACTACTACCACCCCCATTTATAAGTATGTTTCGTCTTTTCAACCACGGGTACTACTACATTAACAAATTTTCCTTTTAAAAAAAGCACGGCTATAATCATTAAATTCTGTTGATCAATGATAAGGTAGTTGTTATTTGTCCAAAGATCAATGTTTTACCTCATTATCTTTTATCATTAGAACAGCCAATTTGGTTACTGTAGTATTATTGTTTCCAAATTTTTTATATATTGAAAATTGATCACTTATGAAGTTATGATAAAAGGAGAATTTGGTGTCTCATCAACCAGATCAAATTGTCATTGCTTTACCAATTCTTGTTCAAATTAATAATATTTCATTTACATAAATTTAGATCTAAATTTTCTTTATCTAACTAGTAAAATACTAAATATATATCCACGTAATTAAAAAAATAATTTTTTATTTGTTACATTGAAATAAATCCAACTATTTATTATTTTTTTAACTTATTCTTGGCAAATTTAGATATTTTGAATCATTAGAATGCCACGTTTTGAACGTGTAATTGGCGGCAGTGTTGAACTGTACGAACAGCATCATATATGTTCGTTGGCGCCTAAGTAGCCAGACTGTACTCAAATTCATTTTGGGAGTAACTATTCACCCCTTCGGCATTGGGAGTTTAATTAGGAAGATGCATTTAAAATGTAGGCGTTGGATCATAAAGATGGTGTTTTTGCTCCCTCCACTACTTGTATGCTTGAAACGGACATGCGTATTGTTTTATTAGAAATAGAGGGTGGGGGCATTTAATGTCAACAAATTAAAGAGCAGGGAACATTTTCATTTTCCCCACATTTTTCATCAACCTTGCTATTATTCTTAGAGGAAAAAAGGGTTAGTTTTGTTTATGAAAATTGAAATTTATAGCGGGATTTACATACATTAACGACTGACAATCGTTCACGCATACATTAACGATTGGCAATCATTCACACGTATAAATGAGTCTATTTACTATTTTCCAAATGAAATTGTTAAANTGAAAATTGAAATTTATAGCAGAATTCACATACATTAACGACTGACAATTGTTCACGCATACATTAACGATTGACAATCGTTCACGCATACATTAACGATTGATAATCATTTACACGTATGAATGAGTCTATTTAGTATTTTCCAAATGAAATTGTTAAAAGACACAACAATTTAACCAACATTAAAGCTGGTATATAAAATAGGTTCCTAAATAATGTTGCTATACTTGCTAGTAGGTAGTGTGACTAGTGTCATATTTTGTTTATAACATGACAATATTAGGTAGCTTACAATAAATATAGCGGGATTTACATACATTAACGACTGACAATCGTTCACGCATACATTAACGATTGGCAATCATTCACACGTATAAATGAGTCTATTTACTATTTTCCAAATGAAATTGTTAAAAGACACAGCAAATTAACCAACATTAAAGCTGGTATATAAAATAGGTTCCTAAATAATGTTGCTATACTTGCTAGTAGGTAGTGTGACTAGTGTCATATTTTGTTTATAACATGACAATATTAGGTAGCTTACAATAAACAAGTGCTGTCATTTTCTCTCACAAACTAGTCTTCAACAGCTTACATATTTATGAAACCTGTCAGACTCGTGACAATTTGTTTCCACATATTCTTCATGCATATAGTTTCCCTCATAATAAAGAAAGTGATTGATAATACCCATTCCTATCCTCCTTTTTATTGCTCAAAATTAATTGGGTGAATAATGAATCCCCCCTATTACTTATTTGGGCCACATTTGCATTTATTCTTCTTCTTTTTTCCTCTAAAGAAATCATATTATTTTACAAATACAATAGATCATGTAGTTTTCTTCATTAATTAAGAATATATGTAGGCAATAAATTGGCTTGACAAAATACAAAATATACACCCAATAGAGGAATGTAGTGCCCTAATGTGTCGGATATTTAATAATAATGCACTACTAAAAATGTATTATACCTAGCAAAGTTATTAAATTTTATTGTGTAAAAGAGGCGAATAATCTTTTATTTGAAAAATGTGATTAATGGATGTAAAATACATGTTGCATTTTTTACCAAGATAATTACAGCTTCGTAATCAAGGGCAGTATGGTAATTTGAGATGGTACAAAACTGGGCTGGTAGAAGAGCATGGGCCAGCCCATCTTTTTAAGTCGCTTGACTGCGATGGCGTGAGTGTGGGAGCCAACAATCCTCGAACAACGTGCTGGACAACCAAGCCGTCCTCTGCTTGTTTGTTTCTCGCAAATATGGATGGGTTTGTCAACTTTACTTAACGCACCTAATATTTTAATTTCAATTAATTATTAATTACTACTTGCTGCATGCAGACACAACAAATTTAGCAGTCTTATATGGGCAACTTCTTGTCTTTCTCTTAAATCATGTTCTCTAATATTTTTGAGAATTTCATCAATTATCGAATTTCATCAATTATCGAATTTTTATCATAATTTTGAAAACGAAAGAAAATACGTAATAGAATAAATCATTTTATAGAGCAACGTTAACATAATTTAATAAATTGATGGAATGTGAATTCGACAATTTCCAATCATTTTGCCGCTTTGTTGTATAACCCAATTTGGATTATTTCTCAACTCTTAGTGCTTAAACTTGTATTAATGTACTCTCTTCCAATTATGATGGATAGCAACATCAATTGTTGTAATCATAAACAACAAAACATGCAATTAGTAGGTGCTAAAAGAGCATGTAGAATCAGAGAAGACGGCCCAAAAATTGCAATATATAACAAAGAATTAATTAATACCCGGAAGCATTGATGACAATAGTGGGAATTTAGCTACCTAAGCAAAAAACCACTAACTTTGTCTCAACAATATAGACACAAAAGTGATGTAAAAAATACAAAATATCTATATACCACATATTTTAACAAGAACCATTTAGTCACTGATGAGATCCACTTATTTTCAAACAATATTTTTAGAGTGGTTATATTCCCACCCTCCATTCATATTTTTTCACCCACCCTATTTTCACACCCACAAATTATTTTTAAAATAAATAAATCTACTCTTCCCACTCCCATTATTGCCAAACTACCCATTTGTCTTCCATTTCTTTCATCTTTTCTTTCCCTTTCCCCCAATGATAACCCTAACCCTAGAAATCATATATGTGAATAAACTCAAATTAACCTCTTTAAAAGAAAAAATGTTTTCTCTTTAAGATAATAAGTTTGTCGTTTAAATAGAAATTCAAAGAAACAAGTATATCTCAATCTTTCATTTGATTTTAATCATACTAAATTAATAAAAATCATTTTATTTCTTCAGGATTTGCACTGATTTTTTGTATTTCACATTACAAATTTCTATGACTCTTTATTTATTTTCAAAGTTCACAAATGATAGCTTCAACAAATTAATAATTTTAGTTGGTATGCAATTGGTGTAGTAGTTTGAAATTCATCTTAATTGGGCTAGAAGGCTGAATCTATGTTTCAATACTTTTGAAGCTTCTGTTTCACTTGTACGTAGATTTGGATCACCCCCAAATGAATTGCAACTGAAGGTGTAGTGGTGGGCAGCCATGACAGCCTTACAGGCTCCTTGTCTTCTCTTTTTCAAGTTTGTCCTTTTTTGGTAATCTTACCAAAAAAACAAAATTATAATTAAAAAATAGTTTAAAAAGGGGTGAGAAAATAATATTGGTGGGTGGAAATAACACTGCTCTATTTTTATTTATTATGTTTAAATATTATTCATACTTAAATGTGAAAAAAAAATTATATTTTCATTTTAAGTGGGATAATTTGATAAAAATAACCCACAATAAATACTTTTCCAAGTGATGTGCATTGCAAACCCAAGTGGTCCAAATGTTTCGGATATATTCCCCATTTTATAAGAATCTCATATTCATTCCTAAATCCTAAATTTACAAACTATATGGAGCTTGTAAGTATGTTGAAAGGTACTCAAATACCAAAAACTATAATATCATAAGAGCAGGAAATTGAAAAAAAAAAAAATGAAAACTCCTATTACTTTTTTTTTCTTTCTTAAATTGTGGTCATTATATTGAAACTCATGTTTTTAGATCCAATGGATGGTTAGAGAAAATGGGCATTTGGATTCGCAAAAAAGAAAAAATAAAAATAAAAGCTGTCTTTGGCTTTCTTGGAGTGTGTCATGCTTAATTAGGAACCATATGAAACCATACATAAACAAACAATTAGTAAAGACTACATGGGATTCGACAAAATCCATGAGAAACTAGAGAGAGAGGTCATTGTCCACTCAACTCAGTCTGTGAGCTACATATATATATATATAACTAATCATATATGTGTACACACATTGATAATTGATGTTTAATTATTTTTTGGCTTCTCAAACCACGTACTAACCTTCTAATTAACATTTATTTTCATATTTAATTGCAATTGTGCGGTTGCTTAACCTCATGTTAGATAATACATACAAGTCGATCAGCATCGTCTCCTAGATATAGATGTGCCTTCTTTGAGCCACAAAATAGAGAGAATTCCCAGTATTAGTATTATTTGTACATCTTTATTAGTTTTTGGTCCATTGCGAATTAACCATATCCCTATGTTTCTTATACATACAGGTCAATAAATAAGCACTAATACCAAGATCGATGCAGTACTTGGTTTGAGAGTTATATTATATATATAGTTCTTATTATTATTCGACAATCATGGTGTTTATGAAACATATATGCCTAATAATAAAGATCAAACTCCGCTTCCTTCCCCTCCTCCCAAAGATAAATTTTGGTAATTACAAATGGGGTACAATGAGTGTTGTTGATTGGGGAGATGCAATCATATGTACTATTAAGTAAAAAATACTGTTAATTTTCTATGAAAATGCTTTTTATCATTTTGCATATATGAAATGTCAAATATATGCATTAGTTTTTCTTTGACAGTTTTATAATTAGTAGATTGAAGCAAAAATAGTATTAATGTACATTATCCTACCTTTTTCACTTCATTTTTATTTTTTAAGCTCTCGAAAAAACCAAAGCTAACCACAAACAGAGCTGGGCTTACTTTTTCACTTCATTATATAGTGATAAGAAATGTCCTAATTTCAAATCTCATTCTCCCAGTTCACTATGTTGCTTAATTAAGTGAAAAACAACAAATAACCGACATGTATTAATATGGCCTCATCAATATATATCTCACCGTTCAAACCCTTAGAAGTTCATGCCACTCACTATTTTTGAGTTTATAATTGACACGTAAAATTAACTAGTCCACCATGTAACGCTAACGTGGCTTTCGTATATAATGTTGATTTTTAATTTCCAAAGAATGAACAATGAAATTGTTATTTCCATCAATCCCCTTTGAAACCTCTTGGAATGAAAGTAATATTGACCTCTTTCTCTCTCGCCCATTTGTTTTCTTTTTGCAAAAGTAATTCGAAACCCTGAAATTGAGGGGTTTAAAGGGTTTAGGAAGCCAACGTGAGGGAAAAAAATCACGTTTGGAATGTTTGCTATTTGGTGAGCTTCTTTAAAGGGTTTAGGTTGAAAACTCACTTATTGGCATTAATAAATCACACCAACTTCACTTTTGGACCACCATTATCGAGTACACTAATTTTCCTAATTCTTCCTATCGTACTTTTGTTTTGTGCATCGATCTTTAAAGTATTAATTGAAGCAGTAAGTAAATTATGTTGACTTAGAATGCAAGTTGTGTATGATTGTGTGCTTGCTATTTGATTGATTAACATTGGGTCTCAACTATTTGTCTTTCAAGGTAACACGTTTTTACAGGACATGTTTGGCACCGAACCATAATTTTCAAACATAATAATGACGATCTTCTTTAATGCATTGCATGTACCCACAGCTAAATCAATAAATATGCCACTTTTTCTTTTGGCCAAGTCCATGAGCATCACAAAATGCTACTTATGAAAACATAAGATACTTATATTAGTAAATTATAAATATTAATCCTAACATAAACATATGTTAATAAATTGTTAACATAATAGATATCATAGTGAGTTTCACATACACAACCCTTAATAATCGTTCATATACGCACAAGTACGATATGGTCTATCCAAAACAAAGCTCATGGAACAAAATATTTAGTAATGCCATTAAAAATAACTTATCATAATTTGACTTTAAAACTCATGTTTGGTTAGTGAGAAAGAAGCGAAACTAGGATCTAAAAGGCCGGCCATATCGATCTTCTATACCTCAAGAGTTGAGGAGGGAAAATGAAGAGAATAGTCATGAGCTTTTGGGGCACCCGAACATGAACATGGAACTTATTATTGAAAGCAAATAATCTTTGAATGATTAGCATTAAGCAAAAGTGATTAAACAATGATTGAAATCCCAGATCGATCAATAGTTAATTTAATTAAGAAAACTTTAGGCCATCAAGTCCACTTCATGATCAACTGCTTAATTATAAGTTATAAGTCTACTTGATGATCATATGGAATTGGAGACCGAGTTCGACAATGGCCACATCATCAATCGATCAAACATATTTCAGTGGGGGTCTCAGGACCTTGTGATAGTCACTCTTGTCTTCAATAGAGACAATATTAAGCCCTCTTAGAAGTACACAATTATTATTAACTTTGATTAATTTAAGCAAATAATAATTAATTTTCATTAAAATAAGAATTTAAGAGCCAGATTTTCTGGGGCCAGTGTCTCCTTTACAACTCCTGTGCACGACTCATTTGCTGGGATTCATTTGAATTTGCCCTTTCCACGTGCAATCAGAAATAAATAATATCAGTTTGAAAGATTAATTAATTAGTCAATTTGATATTAACTACTCCAAATGCAATGTCGTTAGACATAGAAAAACATGGATGACTGTGCCACTAAGATGCAACTAATTAAACTTAATTCATTTGCCTTTTCTCTATGCTTTTATGGGGAACAAAACCTTATTAAATATAGGAGGGTCGACAGGCCACAGTTCTTGACTCCATCGTTTAATTAGGTAGGTCTCACTTAGATCATGCTCTATTCATGTTTGTATATAATGGGTTTATAACTTTAAACAATAATTAATCTTCCACTTTTATTTTTGTTTAGAAGATAGTGTTCATTTGTTAAGTTCACATCTTCTGCTGCTTCATTATGTTTCATATTTGTCATGTAATTAATGGTTCATATCGATATTCTGACAGCATAAATTGCCAGATTTTTTTTTGACAAAAAACAGTTATCATATTAATGTTGTTAAATATGTTAGATATTTATTTCCTACAACAGACACCATTAAATGAATGGAGATTCTATTCTATCTTTGTATTAGATTTTGCCAACTCAGTTCATCAATTGTATTGTTTAGTTGATTCGATATGTTTTTTTGGGGTTCAACCTTTTATATTGCATTGTTTTGGGGTTCATTTAGAATCGAAATATTGTCGAAAAACAAAAGAAGCTATCAAATGTTTGAGTGCATTATGCATACAATGAAGTTACAAATTGATTAATTAATCTTCCTTTTTCTAAACATTGGTTAGAGACTGAGTAGAAACTAGAAAGTGGAAGATATACACAACATAAAAGGCTCTAATCTAATCTATGTTAGTTTTGACTTTGAATCAAAATATTTAAAATAAAAGACTGAGCCACAAGAGGTAGAAAAAGAGGCTACATTTAAAGCTATGCCAATACACACAAACATTGTCTGAGTAAAGAAAGCGAGATATCAGAATCAGATGACTGAGAACAAACAAGTATCCCTAGGGCCCTTGGCCCTATGCTCTTGTAGCCCACTAGCCCACTACAACTAGTAAGGCATGTCCAACACTTGGATAATTTTTTAAAAAAATTAATATTAGCATGTTAAAAATGGGAAAAAGACCACAGTTAATAACAAGGGTAGGGGTGCAGGATTATCTAGTAGGTTTGTAGCCTACACACATTGATATTTGCTATGCATGCAAGATGGTGATAAAGATAGATTGACAAAACCACAATTGGAGATTGATTTTGAGCCATGTTTTTTTCATCCACTTGGTCTGATTCTCAACACACCTAAACACTCTGTGCTGCAGATACATACATACACCACAGCAGTACACCACATGTCATTAATTAACTAGATTTTGAATTTAGTGGTACTTTACTGTTTTACCTCTCTCTCTCTCTCTCTCTCTCTCTCTCTCTCTACTTGCAAATGCACTGTCATTTGGCTGGAAGCTCAAACAGGGCTTCCAAGGCCACATGCAGAGACCTAGAAAGCCCCAAAGCTCTGGACTCTGGTCTGCTGCCCCTGCCTTTCAAACAGCTTTTCATTCCAGTTCTATTCCTTTTCATGCTCTTCTTCTTACTGCATAAACTATCACAGCACGACCTGCTATGCAAGGCATGCATGCTTTACCAAGTTCACGTAATTTCACTTTACCCAACAAAATCCAAAAAGGGTTCTAGTTGTTGTTCAAAATCTCCCAACTTTTTTTTTTGGTTTTTTTTCAAGGGAAATCAAGCCTAAAAAGAAGTAACTTTAAGGACAGTAAATCGTTGGTCAAAAAAAACAAGGATAGTCAATGTGGTTAGCCCCATTGGAAGGGGTCTCACTAGTTTTACATGGAAGTATTTGTTCAGGCTTGACCCATTTAAAGCTAGTGAGACCCCTTCCAATGACCCAACAAATTTGATTTTGTACCTTAAAAATGATCAAGGACATGATAGAAGAATCAAAATTTTATATTAGAACAAAATAAGTCGGCCATGGTTGGCCATCTAAGGTGTGGGCTGGCCATCTAAGGATTAGTTTAGGGTATATTGTATTTCTGAAATTTAGGTCTGGGTGTGATGAGTAATGAGTAATGAGTGTGGTGATTATATTTGGGAGGACATAATAGCCGCTTAAAGAGAAAGATGTGCAGGCGCAGCTGTTGAAAAAATAACAACTCCTATATTGATTATGGACCAACTTGGTCCATGTTTTATTTTTTGATCCATCAATTTGGCAAAGTAGCCAGTTCAAAAATTCAATTTTCACTTTAAAAGCAAATAGCCCATAATTGAAAAAGGAAGCAGCTTGTGTTTTGGGCAGCAAATAGCCCAAATTGAACATAATCCATTATCTATAATCCCTAATATGCATAATCTAATACGTGCATAGTGATGCTATTATTTTGTGGGTTCATAGTCTAATATGCTTTTTAAGGCCCCATTCATTATCTAACTTGCGGGTTCATAGTCTACTTTTGTGGCATTACCAACTACGTATTTAACAGCTACACAGAATTTTTTAGAGGGTGTCAGGCACAAGGGAATTAAGGGTTTCATAGTCTTATATATAAATTATGCATAGGAACAATTCGAAGCAATTGTGTTCTGAGGGCAGAAAACTCTCCCTTTTGGTCCACGTATGTGAAGAACAGATCACACTTCTATCCATACATCTGATCAAAAGATCAATGCCACAAGGAAAGAAGCCCTCCTCACAGAGTCCTAGCAGCACTCTAACCCATAGCATACTTCTGGGTCCAGCTCCTTGCAGTCGTCTCATACTTGTTCTTGTCTGTCTTGTACATATGGGCAATCTCCGGCACCAAGGGGTCATCAGGATTTGGGTCAGTCAACAGTGAACAGATTGAAAGCAACACCTGAAAAATAAAAGTGCCGAATGGTTCAATAACACAAGTAAAATAGCATTGCATCAACTGTCCTATAATAGACCAAGCGCTCAAAGTTCCATTAGCAAAGTTTCAAATGAATATCAGTGCAAACTTTAGAAAATGTGATGTGTTCCACAAGATCAATGAACAATCCACTATGGAAAAAATTTTGGTCAGAAGCAGCACAGATGATTAGACAGCAAGTTGCCACACAAGAAAGAAAAACTATTGTAGGATTGCGGCTTCTGCCCAATCTTATGCTGTTTAGGAAATTAAACAATTACCTTGGATATGGTCAGGGCAGGGCTCCACTGTTCTTTCAAAATGTCAAGGCAAATGCTTCCGTTGCTGTTAATATTAGGGTGAAAGACCTTTGTCCTGAATGCAACCTGCACAAAACATAAAACACAAAGCAACGAAAGAATGAAAACTAGACAACAAAATCTTCAGTACTTCAAGCCAATTGTGCAAATACAAAAGATCTTGAAAACAAATAACATAAACATAACCAATATGAAAAATTTCAGTATTTTCTAGTCATTGTTAAATCTGGGACTTTCAAAACAGCATACATTAACTTCGGTAACCCCATGGACTTCTAATAGAAGCAGTATCCCCCATGGACTTCTAATAGAAGCAGTATCCCATAGGAGTTAAAGGTCTGTAAAAATAGCCGTTTTACAATTTGGTTTACATCAAATTTTACCAAAGGGGCATCACATGTGAACCATGTGGAGTCCACTTCATTATTAAATAATCTTATAAGGGTATAATTGTTAATTTCAACTATCACCAATGATATGAATCCCATGTGTGTCTTAAGATACATTTGGCATCAGAAATCATTCAATTACGGTCAGAACAATTACAAATCAACCAAAGCATGGCATGGTATGCTCAGATGATGTGATTATCATCTTCTCCGCCCCCCCGCCCCTGCCCCCTCTCCCGGTCTCTCTCTCTCTCTCTCTCTCTCTATATATATATATATATGACTAATGATTTCAACACATAAAAACTTTTTAACTATAGCAACGGGAAGCAAAAAGAATGAAACCATCAAAACAACAAAGAAAGAATTGCAATGCAAACACAACATCAATCAGACATGAAAATAATAGAAAGCTAGCAAGTACCTTAGGTGGTTTAAAAGGATAGTCTGGAGGAAAATGTATAGTGACAAGAAACACTCCACCAGCATATGGACTGTCAGAAGGACCCATGATAGTTGCCTGCCAATGAAACATGTCTTCTGCAACTGGGCCTAAAGATATACATTAAAGCAACAACAACCAAATTGAATATCTGTTGAACAAATGTCCTTAGATTCTTTTATTGAATAGGTTTGATGAGTAAATTTGTCCAAAACAAAAAAGAAACCCATATGTTACCAATCTATTGGAAAATTTGGAAGAAAAAAAGAGAGTTCAAATTGCCTAGAAGATTACACTTCCACACAGTGTCAGTGCATAAAGCAGAAAGACCTCTGCTGTTTCTATAAATGAATTACAGTCAGTCCATATTCTCCCGACAAAATTAATTGTTGCAGCCACAAACTGGATTAGAAACCAAGGGTAGCATGATGACAATGATGATGACGATGAAAATGACAATGACAAAAATATAGCATGTTATAATAAGTTCAATGTAATGATATAGCACCTTGGTGGAAAATGGGTGGGTTAAGATAGTTTAGGGTGTGTCATAGATGGGATAAATTAACAGCTACCAATTTATTTTCCATCTAAACTCTTTCTCTATTACTGGCTATACTGACCCTAATTCATTTGCTAGGGCGGATGGGTGGAGACCTATTATGGATATATTCAACTCAAGAAAGGGGAGAGGCTATTATAATTCACTCCAAGGATTAAGACGATCACATAAGGGGAAATTTATTAGAAAAAGAAAGCTTTATCCTTCACTTGCAAGCAATGCAATTTCAGAAAATCTATTGGCAAATATCATTGAGCAAGAAACCCCAGAACCAGAATCAATTACCCACCATGGCCAACAAGAATGAGTGTCTTCCCACCACGACCAGTACAAAAATGCAACACTCGACCAAAGGAAAACATTGGTCCATCTTTGAAGTCCCAGCCAACTTCTTGGACTGCTGCAACCTCCCTCTTTTTATGCTTCTCTAACTCCTTTAATGTCTAATGACTCAGCCCCAAAAACCCTATCCAAGCCTTAGAAATACAAAAATCCCTCCCAAAACATCGGCTTAGCACCTAGGTGGACTAGCAAGTCCTGTGACGCGGAGTGAGGATCACTTGTATCATTGGGCTATGCAGATAATCAGATGTAAAAAAAAAAGGGTGTTTCTTTTGGGTGTTAAATGGGTCCTTCCGGGCCAGCTGCTACCCATGTATCACTCATTTAACAAGGAGTTCAATGGGTAATTGGTAATTTACCCATTTATACCCAAGTAGTTATATGGGTATGGGTAACAGCTACCACCCAATAGCAAATTCAGTATCCTTTAACATTCACTATGTTCCACCATACTTTCTAATGGTCTGAATGATGCAATTCAGTTGACCAACAAAAACTAATGCAATATCATTCGATTATGAGACAAATAAAAACTTTGGCATGAGATCACTAATTGATAAGAACTCCAAGTTGGTGCAAGACTGCTGCTTTGCACAGATTTATTGATTTGGGTAAAAAAATCAAGCTCAAAATAAGCATCGATGGAAGCTCAAATTAGATGGTACCCATCTTCAAAGACGAGACAAGCAACAGACTCCCACATAAACAAGATCAAAAATTTATCAGCACACTCAAAATCAAAAGGAAGCAGAAGAGGACACAGATCGGAGCTGAAAATGGAAAATACCAGCGCTGCAAGAAGTAGGAGGATCTTTCTGGAGGTCCTTGAGCTCCTTCAAGATCCGCTTCGACGCCATGACCTTCAGAAAACAAAGAAACAAGCGACAAACCCTAGATGATCAGCTCACCTCAATCTAAAAAATGCAAACACAAAGAACCCAAATTTCTTTATTTTATTTTATTTTCTGCAAGTGGGAGAGAGAAGATGGTGGAATACCTGAGAGACCCTCCTGCTTTTTTATTGATTTTGTTTTTTGTGTTTTCTTCTTAGTCGTTTGCTCTTTTTGAGAAGGTGGTAGCTCTTGAACAACCACTCATAAATGAGTTTATATATTGTAGAGAGAGAGATATGGGAGGGGATAGAGTTGTAATTATGCTATTTGCATGATGTCATAATGTACTCGGATCAAAGCCTGCCATGTATTATTTGAGCAATGTCAGATCCTTCTAAAATACTTGTCCTTAGAGTTGAAACAGTTGATTTTTCATATCACCTATTATATATAATTTCGAAAATTGTTTAGGTAGATAACTGTTATTGAATAATTAAAATAAATGGATAATTTATCTTTAAAGAATAATTTTATAACCAAAACGT
This sequence comes from Purshia tridentata, assembly GCA_003254885.1. Classification (NCBI taxonomy): domain Eukaryota; kingdom Viridiplantae; phylum Streptophyta; class Magnoliopsida; order Rosales; family Rosaceae; genus Purshia; species Purshia tridentata. The sequence continues at coordinate 36,304 of QANT01000115.1, forward strand.
TCATTTATTTGATAACAATTATATAATTAAATAATTTTTAATTGAATATATTTTTTGTAAAAATATATTTAATAAATAATTTAACAAAAGAACGATTCTGATCATAAACCAGTATTTTGCTGGGTGGGTTGGTGTAACTCGAGTAATACCCATGTTATTTTGTAGATCAAAACATGTTGTTATGTATTAGCTTTACAGATAACCCATATAGTGAAAGAGACCGAGAAAATATGTTAAAATATGATATTATTAAGAGTTCAATTTTTTTGCAAAATAACAAAATATATCGTGTTATGATGTAGATGAAATTATGTCATTAATTGGATAAATTATTATATATAACATAATATGTCATATGGTGTAACTAATCTACGTGTTATAATATGAGTAGTGATAAATTTATATTTTTAAAGTACAATATATAACATTCAACCATATTGTAATACATACATCGGTAATTTCCTCAAAGAGAAGCATATTATATTTGGTCTTGTCATTCTAAATAAATAAAAATTAATTTATAAATTGAATGAAAAAACCAAAAAACACGTGCATCTGTGAGAAGGTGTTAGAGGAGTTTGTCTGACCAGAGATAGAAAGAAGCATTGTTCATTGTACAGTATATTTAAAAGCAAGCAAAACCTTTGAGATTAATTTAAGTGGTGAGGGAAAATAGGAAAGGGTTTAAATTACGATAGAAAAGAAAAAAGATGACCATATAATTCTCTAGGGTAAATAGCCAGCAATGCTCGTTTCCTTAATTAAAAAAAAAGGTACTTAGACAGCATGTGCTCCATTGCACTCCAACGACTGGTGTGATTGGCCAGTTGGGCCATGGGATGTGAAACTTATGCCCCAATCTTTTGTAATTTTTCCATTTCTTAACATTGTATCATATGAATACTTTTATAATTATAAGATTTTTAAAGAATTACAAGCATATATGGATGAAGTTAATTTTATTTTATAAGGAAAACAGCTAGGTAATAGATTTGGATTGAAGATAAAGGGACCATAAGCTAATAATCTTAGCTTTCTAGTTACAAGATATGTAGCTCAATTTAGATACAAATATTAATATATAGGTCAATTAATATTTAATATTCCATCATATTCATTCATACCTAATTGGCCAAAAAAAGAAAACCATTTTCAAATTCCTATATCTTACATTGCATTTGCATCTAGTACTTGAAATTCATTCAAATACATTGTACTTAGTTTTTTAACTCTTTTTTATTTAACCACTGCAGTCTGCATGTCTATTCTCAAAATCCAAATCCCTTAACCCAATAGGGCAGTTAGTTAGTCAGACCTTGGGTTTGCTCTCTAGTGGTCACTAGTTCGACTTCTCCTAAGATTAGACTGTGAGAAAAGTTTGCTTAACCGTATAATAGTCTTTCCTAATTGTGTTGAAAGCAAAAGCAAACACAACTTTTAATTTTCATGCTTGATTCTCCCTCCAATATCTTTGGCATGACTATGCATCCAATCAAGCATTCTCCTTTAATGTGTGTCCACGCTGACACATACACGCATACACAGTGTTTCAAAGTAACAAGGCATATTTGAAATGCCAGTTTCAGCATCAACAACCACTAATACACTTTCTACCTAAATGGGATCAAGTTGATTAAAAAAAATTATCACAAATTTGTTCAATAACCGGAGCAAAACAACATTTTGAGATGAAATGAAATGCTTCACCAGATGGGAAAAATGGCAAAGGGCTCATTCATTGGGCATTGGATTTTCTGTGCCAACCACTGGCGGTGGTGTTGAGCTTTCTGATCTATTTTCGGAAGATGGCCGATTCTCATTATCATTCCGACGGACACTTTCTATCATCTTCACTACATCCACCATTTTAGGTCGCTGATCTGGCATCCTTACCACGCAAGACATGGCGATCTGTAACATCTCTACCATTTCTTCCTCTATATTTAGATATCTCATCAGCTCTATGTCAAACACTTCTGCTGTCCACTCCTCTCGGACAACTGAATGAACCCACCTGACCAAGTGGACAATCTCATCACCAGCAGTAGTATGAATGGGGGATTTTCCGGTGAGGAGTTCCAGTAACACAACCCCAAAGCTGTAGACATCAGCAGGTTGTGCTGCTTTCCGGGTGTCTGTCACTTCTGGAGCTCGGTAACCAGCAGCACGGGAGATAGGCGGAGCCAGTGAGCTCATTATAGTTGTCAGACCAATATCAGAAACACAACCATACTGTTCTGGGTTGAGAAAGATATTTGAGGCTTTGACATTTCCGTGGACAAGCTTCCCCCCATTCTCTGTATGTATATGAGCAATTCCTCTTGCCGCTCCAATAGCTATTCTTAATCGGGTGTCCCAATCTAAAGGGATTCTATCCTCTCCTCTTCTACCTGTAAATGGAAAGAACATTGCAAGATATATATTAATCTCTACAGTGACTGACCACTTTAGCAGTGCAGTATGGACAATGGAGTTAGAATGCCAAGCAGCAACACTACAATGGAAAGAACCAGTGGAATATCATTTACACTAACAGGCTTTTCTTAGAAGAGACTTACTCCCTGATGTCCAAAAGATCACTTTGTATAGATTAACCATGGATTCTCTTTGTTTCAACTCCTCATATTCCTAGGTCAAAGAAATGTTCAAGCCTTACAAAGGTCTGAGGCAACATAACATTAGTGCATAAGTGCACAGACTCTCATGAACCTACTTTCTGTTGATGGGTGAAGCAGGTAGTTGAGATACCTCAAAACTCCATACCCTGTTAGTATTGTCATGCGTAAATTACAACTGGACTCAAAAGCAGTTATCGTAGTTTTATGCTTAAAGCAACAGTAGCTTCTACAATTCAAAATTCAAGTGTCAAAACAATTCAAGTTTCAATAACCACAGGCATATTAGCATTGTTACACGGGGAAAAAAAAAATCAAAAGTGGACTCTCCAAAGTCTAAATCATGTTCTAGGATAATACCTTAAAAATGTTTTGACCATATATCATACGACATCCAGAAGGCCAAGACACATTCTAATATTTGGCAAACGCCAAGACCATTTCAAAACGGTGACTGAAGCTAAGCCTCATAGTATTCCTCTAGGTTTTGAGCTTGTCCCAACTGGCAACTATCATATATTTAGTACAGTTCCCACAAATTACACAAAATGGTTGAATTATTTAAAAGCTTTGCCTCTCCTCCTAGTATTCCAACAATTTTAGCTACAGCAGAGTACTTATTAGAACAAAACCTCTATGAAATATGAAACTTAGAGGGCATTAACTTCCAAAACAAAAGCACAACAATCAGCTATTTTCTTTGAACACTTTTCAATATAAAGAAAATTTAAAGTTACCAGATTAACTTTCAACAAGATGGAAGACAGGAACGTACCATGTAACAAAGCTGAGACGCTCCCCTGACTGTAGTAATCATATACCATTAGCTTCTCATCTTTGGAATAATAATATGCTTTCAGTTCAACCACATTTTCATGCCTAATATTGCCAACGACCTCCATGTGTTGCTCAAAGTCCCGCTTCCCAACATTTACATCCTTCAACCTCTTCACCACGACAATGGTTGCATCCTCTAATATTGCCTTATAAGCTGTACCAAATGTCCCCTTTCCAAGTACCTCAGCAGATGCCCTCAATAAATCCTCCAGATCAAATGCGTAATGACAACCCTCAAAGAAAACCAGCCTATTATTCGCATCTTGATTCCTTGAAATCATTTTCTCGGGCGACATTTCTCCTTTCTGCAGCTTCCCAGAAAGCCCATCTTCCCTTTTTCTTCTTGAGCAGAAAACAAGTATCAGAAAAGCAAATGCTACAATACCCAAAACAGCACCAGCAACTATAATCCCTAATAATGTTGTCTCACCAAGCTTCCCACCATTCTTAGATTTCGGATATGGTTTAGAGGAGGGTGGAAGAACCGGAGGAAGGCGAGGTGCTGAACTTGGAAAAGAAATGTTGTTACCAACAAACACAGACCTTGGAAACCTCTGTAGTGATTGGGGCACACTACCACTCAGATTATTGTTAGCTAAATTTAGCTGCTGCAATTTGCGTAATTCAAGATCGGGGATTGCACCAGAAAGTGAGTTGTTTGCAAGATTCAAGGCTGAAAGCTGAGTCAAATTGGAGAGGGAAACAGGAATGCTCCCATTGAAGTGATTGTTAGACAAATTGACAATGGTGAGGTTCTTCCAAACTGAGAAGTCCCGAGGCAATGGCCCGGAGAAGTTGTTGAATTGAAGATAGAGAAAAGACAAGTTTTTGAGGTTGGAGAAATCAGAAGGGAACTGCCCATTTATCACATTGGATCTAAGACTCAAAATCTGCAGCCTTGAGATGCGGCTGAGAGTGTTGGGGGGTATCGGGCCGTTAAATCCAATACCGGGCAATCGGACGGCTATCACATGAGACCTATCCTCACTACAAGTCACTCCAGTCCAGTGGTCACACACAGGAGTGCTGTTATCCCAGTTAAGAGAGCGAGAGTGAGGGAGATTGTTCACAAAGTCAAGCAAAGCTTGCTTATCTTCAACTGGGTCTGCATTTCCTTGCAAGAAAATCAAACCCACCAAGCAAATCCAATACATAATGCAAAGACCTTTCATTTCCCTCACTCCCCACTTAACAAGTTTCCATACACTTCAAGGAGAGAACGAGCTGTTTCTGCAGAGTTTCTCTTTTTGCATTGTTCTGGCCCTTCTGGGCTTTTCTGGCTGAAGATGAGCAAAACAAATACAGGAAAAATTTAAGTTAAAAATACAAAAGACAGAATGTAAAGCGAAAAGAGAAAGGAGAAAACACCAGACTTCGAGACAGTTGTCGAGAAAAAGCAGAGGTGACTCTGATAAATTTCTGCTATAAAAAAAATGAGCTTGCAGGCTTTGAATAATGCGCTTATAGTCAAAAAGGAGCTTATTTTATTATGGGCTAGGCACGTACCACCAGAAACCGAGCTTCTTTTTGTTCTTTGTTCTTTGTTTTCTTAGCTTTTGTCGTTCAAATTTTAAAAATAGCAGGAACCCAAGATTAATACATGGGAAATAGATTTCCTTTTTTTGTTTCAAAGTTTCAACAAACAAGAAAAATGTAAAACCAAGTACCCAGAAGCTCAAGTTACTTAGCTACAGAGAACAGTAGTACACAGTACATACCATTCGTTTTCAGATCTGACCCAACAAAGTCCTCTGGTTTTGGAAAGAACCCAAGTCAAAAATCTGAACAAACTCTGCCTCTGAGACCAAAACTATTCAAACAAACCAGTAATTAAGAAACACAGACTAAAATGTGCGACATTATGTAATTGTATTAAAAAAAATAAACAAAAGAAAGAAAGAGACTCAGTCACTGAGTTAGTGTGAGTATTCAGAGAGAGAGAGAGAGTAGTGGAAACGTACAAGTTATGATGGCTCTAAACTGATGGTGCTTCAAGCTAAAAGAGCATCCAATATGAATTAACCTAAAAAAGAAACTGTTACACAAAAAACCAGGATTTTAGAAGTGTGTTTGGAATGAAATGAGAGTATGAAGGAGGATATATATGATAAATCATTAATTGCACCGTTAAAACCGCTGTTTCCGCTCTCGGTTTTGGAGGCTCTGATATAACCCCCTGCGTCTCGGCCAACGGGGTAAAACTGAAAGCTAACGAGCGGAGGGAGTGATGGGGAGTTATTATAACGTGAACGGAGGGGTTACGGAATGAATCGTGACCCGGTGATCGACGGAACAACGTTATGGGGGTGGATGGGATTCGTTTGGATAGTGACGTGGTCTCGTCATTGTCTGACATGTGGGCCTCTAATTTAATTTACCAATTTTTAACGTGCTCTGCTCTCGTCCTGTGCTGTCTTTTTTTTACGAAGAGAATTGCAGAGGAGGCCTTCGGTTAATTTTGGCCGCTTATTTAGGCTCCAAGATTCTGAATAGGTGTGTGTACGCCGTCCGATTGTATGATGATGTCTCATTGCCTTCTCTTTCCATTTTTTTCTTAATCTAGTGATGCCAAGTTACCAACCAATTTATTATTTTCATTTTTTAATCCATTTAAATTAAATAGAATATTATGTCTATGGGTTGTTAACCACACTATACTATTCAAGTTAATTATCTCATTGTAAATGGGATTTACAATCTTGCAATTCAATGTTTTATCTTTGTCGTATTCATATTTCTCATACACTTTTTTTCATTAATATCATCCAAACTATAAGAGGTGTACAAATATATCATTAAAAAAAATTACAATTAATCACCCAAACTTCACTTGATGGGATAATGTGGCACCTCCAATCACATTGTTTGTTAAATCTCAAATTTGTGTCCTTGAGCAAAACGAAAAAAATAAAATTCATTTTATTTCTATATAATTACTCTTAAATATTTTTTTTAAAGTATCTAATTTAAATAATTTTGCTTGTAAATTATATTTATAAACAAATAGAAAATTTAAAAATTAAAAACCAAAAATTAAAAAAATAAAAAGAAGAAAAAAATTGTTCTTTTTTTTTTAATTTTTTATGAAACAAAACTATTCTATCTACATAATTTTGCCTTTAAATTAGATAAAAAAGAGATTTAACCTTAAATTAGTATAGAAAAATTTTAAAAAGAAAAAAAGTGTTCTATCTATATAAAGTAAACTTTCCATAAATTAAATTCCAATTAAATAAAAGTTTTTAAAATGTTAATTATATAGACATACCCTTGAGTTAACATAAATTTGATAAAACTTGATGGTAAATGTCATATTGTCACATATTATAGAATTTGAGTGGTTAATTATAAATTTTTTTTATATGGTATATTTGCACACCTCCTATAGTTTAATTGGTTTAATTGGTGTTAGTACGACAACCCTTTCTCATATTTATAAATAAAAAAAAGTCATCTACATCATTGAGTATTCTAAATTTGATAAGTCCAATTAGTAATTAATGTATTACTCATGTATTTGATACATGTAGTTAATGTAGCATGTGGTCGGTGGCTCACGACATATGCTTGCCACATCATTTTGTAAAATACTCTATAAAACGTTTTGTAATCTACTACAAAGTCTACAATTGACATCACTCTTATTAAAAGAAATGTAGATATGTTGAACAATTTTAAAGTATTTACATTTACTCATATATTATGGTAAGATTCTACAAGACTATAAGTCTATAAGTAACTTTCTCTATTTTTTATCCAAAAAACTGTCAACTTCTTTTGTGGTCCAAAATATGATAGTTCCTAATCTCATCTCTTCCCTAAAAGATAAGTTCGATGACCTAGTAATTACTAAAAAATGTGATAAGTATTTTAATTAGGGAAATGTTAGCTTTTTCATTTCTACCTTTTTTTTGTCTTCTCTCTCGGTCTATTTTGCATTGTAGTCTAATAATTAAATTGATTGTCTAATGTTTTGTCCAAAAAAAAAAATTAATTGTTTATTTATTTGATAATAAATAAAATTTTTAATATAGTTAATTTTTTACAAAATTTAGTTATCTTCTGTGTTATATCATATGATGAGGAAAATAAAGATGATAGATGTATCATTAATACACACTTGCACAAAAGTTTTACTCAAACAGCGAAAGTCAATATTATTTATTTTTTTCTAAAAAGCATTGGATTAATAGAGTTCCGCACTTCCCCCCAAAAACCAAATAAAGTTCCCGCCTTTAAAATTGGGCGTTAAAAAATGAAAAGTCAATGCAGTCAGTAGGGTTGTTGTATTGAACCAGGCAGCCTCCATTACCACTTTATCTCAGGCTCAGCACCTGTAAGTATATGCACCAGCCAACCAACCCATTGTCCAATGTTCATTTAAAAAAAAAAAATTTAAAGAAGCAAAATTAATCTAAAGTTCTAAACCAAAAATAAAGATTAAATAAAAAAAAGCAAAATAGATTGTAAAAGCATTGAGCTCTTCTCTCTCTCTCTCTCTCTCTCTCTTGTGTGCAGTCTGGTTTTTCTTGTAGTTATTCAATTGTTTTCTTCCTCATATAATTTTTTTTTCTTGTTCTCAGAATCTCTAAGATGATATCAGTTGGAATAATACTATAAAAATAGTAATGATGGTGCATATAGAAAGTTAAACACAAAGCATCATATGAACTTTAGTCAATATAGCTATAAATGAGTATGTAATTAACAAATAACAATTAGTTTAAAACGTATTTATAATTTACAAATTAAAAACAACCATGTGCAAAGATAGATAATAGTACTTGTGAAGTTGTGATAATGATTCGAATACTGAAAATATGTGTCGTGGCCCTCCTGGGTCCTTTTTCTGTTTATTTTACCCCAAATTTTGTCTTCTTCTTCCTTTTATTTTTCTTATTAATTTTTTTTATAGTAACAGTGTAACACCAACTCTGTCTTAGTGTCTTAGACTCTTAATGCATGTCTCTTTATAGCTTCAACCAACTATGAACTACCATCTCTTTTTCTCATCACAAATATATAATCTATATTCTAAATATTATGGCCATTTGTTGTCCATGCTGGTTGGTGGAGATTCTAGAGAATGCTTCATGGTTCTATTTTAAAGCTAGTATGGAGGTTGATATATAGCTACCGTGGCCCCTCTGTGGATGAACCTCCCAGATTATGACAAGTGTCAACAACCTATCTTTTATTTGCAAGTCCTTTTATAAGGAGCTACTAGCTAGCAGCACCCAAATTATTAAAGAAAAATGAAGGGCATGTTGCAATTGGAAGCTTGCTTGAATCAACTAGAGCCTTCCTCATGTGTGCTCTGATTTGGGTTGCATTCTTTTTGTAGCGTTGGAATTGCTTATTGTTGGATTTGAGGTGAAAGCGAAGGCAATGCATGGCATGGAAGCATGCAAACACAGATCATATGCAGCTGTCTAGTACTTGTTTAGCATTTTGATTTGCCAATTTTTGGCTTCATATACTTTGGAATTTGGATAGGGAATACTATAATAATTAAAAACATAAATAGTAATGAAATTGTAATGACCTCAAAAAACTGAACTTCAAGCAATTGGCTTAATTAAATGACAAAACTGAACTTAATTATATGTCTTGGAAAGGTCAATAAGTACTCAAATATTTCAGTAAGAAAAACGAGATAATGTTACTCAGTCATCATTGTTGCTATTTATGTTGGGCATTCTTTGATTTCATTGAGGATTAGTTTAGTTTAGTTTTATTTTTTTTTATTTGACAGATAAAATAAAAGAGATTTTATATACATAAATATTTTATGCAAACCTTATGCAAGAAACTTATTCGGATATGATCTTATACAATAATTATTTATGCATAAAAAGCTTCTTGTATAGGATTAATATAAACATTTTTGTATATGATGTTTCTCGGACTAAATATAGATGACTTGCATGTAGCTCCGAGAATCACCATATAATAGGTGCCATGTTTCTTTTATTCTCATTTTTGCTTGTTCTATTTAATTATTACAAAAAGACACTACATATCAAATAAAATAATAAATTTTTGGGCATGAGTCATGACTGCTCTTTGGGATCAATGAGCCTCCACAGAAACTGAAGGACTAAGCTCTAATGAATTACACGACACTTACACATAGGAGACTAGGAGTAGTGGTTTTTTGTTTTTTAGCCCAAGCGCAAATAGTTAAGGGCTGGCCCAGCCCATCAGCATGAAAGCCGAACGTGCAAGAACTGTCAAAGAAATACGTTTCTACTTCGTTTTATACCTTAGAAAATAAAATATTATCAACAAATCAGAGTGGCGCAGCGGAAGCGTGGTGGGCCCATAACCCACAGGTCCCAGGATCGAAACCTGGCTCTGATATAATTTTGTTGATTTCCATGCATATTTTTTTTTTGGTTAGACCAGCATTCTAATACTTTGCAGCTCTGCATTTTGTCTTTGGCCAGTCAACTAGTCAAGGATGGTGGACAGGTTCATCATCTTGACATTTGAAAGTTGAATCCAGAATTCAGAAAAGTAGTGTTTGATGCTGTCCTATAACCTACCATGTGTGGCCAAAATGAATAATTCTATAACCCCTTTTCAAGAGCACCATGACTGGTCAAAAGGAAAATCATTTATCTCCTAAAATTTTCACCGTTACTTTAATCATCAAATTCGATCTTTTTTTACTTTAGTTTTTTCTTTTGGCCAGCAAATCCTGTCTTATGTTCTGGCTTTCCATTTGTATAATCAGGACCACATTTAATTGCAGCAGTAGCAAGTGTACATTCATAACACATCATCATTATCTGGCATTCTTGATCAGAAGCTATCAGCTCCAGAAATTTTGGATTCATGGATGAGTGCAACAGAATGAATCTTTAGTTTAAATAAAGAAATGTTTGTGGCAGGAAAGAAAGTAACAACATGATTAATCACTCTTGTTACTGGCTCTGCAGTCGATGTATAATTTCCATAGGCAAAGGTAATCCATGTACATTTAAGATTATAGCTACAATGGAGATAAACTAAAACGATATCTCCACTTGCTTTGAAGGAAAATCTATTATGAAACACCACCAAATTAAAGATGACCATTTTCTTATTGTATTGCAAATACAATAGTAGCTTTCATGAAGTAGTTTTCTTTGTATGCCTTCATGTCAGGATCAAGAGGGTCAGTGCATTTAACATGAAGGGAGAACAGAGAGCTCCAATCGGCTGGTCCATTCCTCACCAGGCTTCAAGCTGATTGGCTTTTCAATTGCTGCTCCATCAACACAAAGCATCTGTTTATACTCGTCGTCTCTGAGATCTACCATGGATTTCGATTTCTTCTCCCATGGATTCCAAACAACTAAGTACATGTACAGTTCAAGAACAAAACATTATTTGACTTTCAATAAAAAAGGGTGTATATATATATATATATATCATTTACCATTGACCTTAGGATAGATGAAATTACACAAGTGACTAATAGATGCATGCCAACCAAGTATCTTGTGTACATGAAGAATAGGACACTATAACTTAAGTCTTAACTCTTAAGGACAAATGTTTCAACCTGATGTGCTAACATGGTACATGGAAGAAGGATGAAAAATAATCTGAGACACAAACTTTCTACGGCTTAATATCCTGATCCTCTAAGCCTACTGGTCTCCATAAGTTCCAAACTCCTAACTGCCTAATTTGACTTGTAAAAAATCACTCACGTTGCCCTGGCTTGCTAAATTGATCTGCAATCAATTCATTCAAGTAGAGGGGTTTCATTCATTTTTCTAATGGCTCCTTAAGCTCCTAAGTGCCGATTGATAAAGAGCATGAGAAGTGTTGTGATTCTAGGAAGCCAATATGTTACTGATAACATTTCATGAAACTGAGGTGAACAGCATGAGTCTTACCAACGTCTGGAAGCCCCTCCTTTCGTATGACGAAAGTCCTCTTTTTCTCATGATCAAAGACAGCTATTGCACCTGAAGAACTAAGATAAACCCGGTCCACCTGCCCAAAATTGAACACTTCATAAGCAGGAGCATTTGGCTCCATTAACTAGTTGGGATGGTTTTGGAAAATAGGATTACCTCAGATTCAAATGTTAAGGCATCACCTTGTTCTGTAAAGCGCTCTCTTTGACATAGATTGTCCAGGTAGTCAAGAGTCTCCAGGCCTTCAATCCTTACTTCACTGTCATTTAAGGTTATTCAATGCTCAGAACTTTGTTAGAACTAAAATCACTCTACTAGCACTATTTATTGATATACTTGGTGAACAGAACTGATGTAGTCATTATTCTAAAATTAACCAAAAATATGATACCATTTCCTCCTTTTTAATTGAACTGATGGTGATCATGATTTGATCTGCAAAGCTTTTGTTTTTGATACACTTGACATGTATATCATAAAATGAAGTAATGAATATTTCTGTATTGGACTGATGAGTGATCATGATGTGGCCTATAAAGTTCTCAGAATAATTCAAATTTCTCTTTTTTCTTTCTGCTAATGGAATGCTATGGCTGTTGCTGGCTTCCCTATATGATGCTTATAGAAATTAAGAATACCAATCCCATTTTCAACTCTGAACGTTCTGTACCTGATATCAGAAATGGAGAAATATGTATGATACGCAAATGAGAAACTGAAAGGCTTGCAATTGATGTTTCTGATGCGTGTTATCAGGGTTAGATTCCCTTCTGCTGCCAGTGAGACCCTAAGACGAAGCTCGAAACTGAAAAACATGATTCAAATCACTATCTCAGAAAGAACGAATATTTCGATAGAAGTTCGTAAGGCATGAAATGATAAGACTTCGATTGTGTCAGTTGCATACTACGAGACATTTCATGATTCAAGCTCATACCTATGTGGCCAAATTTTCATATCTTCTTCCGATGGTTTGAGTAGCAAGTCGATGTAGGCTTTGCCATTAGAATCATTAGGATGTAGAGGTGGAGGATTGTCATCAATGACCCAAATCTTGTTCCCTGCAAAACCATTTTGCTCCGATGATCCGTTTCCAAACTAAGTACATATTGGAGCAAACCCATCAGTCAGAATTAACCATGGCTTGGTACATTATAATCTGGATATGTACAGATATATATACCTGTGGGAAACAGATTGGAATTCCTCCTCTCACTACTTTTGGGGGCTTAAAGATTGACTGTGTAGATGAAACAGAAAGAGGTGAGCTTGGGAGAATTGATCTATGGGCTTGCAACAACAATATTGTCACAATAATTAATCTAAGTAGTCCTCCATTAGACCAGATTGATTAGGGGAATATCAGCAAAAAATTCAAAAGAGACAAAGGAAAACAAAGCTGAGAGAAGGGAAAGTATTATACAAATTTCCTATTTGTTCATGATCTGTATGAACATATAGGAGTTGTTACTGGTAGAACTTTTTTCTACTGCAGAATGGTTCTGCAATATGAAGAACTTTACCTTATTACTAATGAATAACATTTCTTCTCCACGTTCAGTCCTCCAGGACAGAACCTGGCCTCCCTGCAAGCTAACCTGGATTGAACTCAAGTAATAATATTAAAATGCATGTAAGCTACAACTTACAAGGAACTTCTATGCCACTCAGATTGGCATGATATGTGTGAGCACCAAAGTCATGAATGAATGGCATTTTTCTTAATCAATTAAGTGTGCATAACCATGCCTGATGGCTTGGAAGACATCCATTAAAAAATGGAAATATAGAGGCAACAGAATCTAACCCGAGCGGAAGCTCCTCGTGGGTTCTGAAGGAGAATTTGATCAATTCCATTCTTGTCCTTTGTAACTTCAACTGCTGCTCTCTGATCACAGGCTGCTCCAGATTGATCCATTCCAAGAACACTAAGGACATCAATAGAATAAATAAGAAGACAGAGGAATCTCTCTCTCTCTCTCTCTCTCTCTCTCTCTCTCAACCCAAAACAAGACCTGGAAGGCTGGAAATGACTTCCCCAACACTGAGAAAACAGCTTCAGAGCAGTAGAAAAAGAAAGGTCAGTTAGTCTTCAATCAAGCAGTTGAGAATCTGAACTTTCCCACGGACCTTTCTGTGACAAACCCAATATTCCCGTGAGCTGAAACCAAAGTTCCAACAGCTAATTCAACTACCTTAATCTTTCTTCAACACCAATACTTGTCACAGAACATTACAGGATCTTCTCAATCCCATCAACAAATACAGACTCATAAAGAAATCTATATTCCCTCTTAATAAAAACCCAACTCTTACTTTTTGAACAGATCCAACTTCTGTAAAAGAAATACCAGGATAAAAAGCACATGTAGTGACCACAGCAACAGTTTCCCAAACCAAATGAACAAAAACGTCTAAGATTCAAAATTGGACCAAACAGTCATAAAAGCCTACAAGCCTACAAAAAACAAAAAACATTTATGATGGGAACAGTTTGTCTAACAAAGAGAAGGAAAAATTGAACCCAATGACATAGCATGAAATTGAGGTCGGCAAGACCTTTATGAAGAAAGATGAATCTATATTTTGAGTGCGACCTTGTTGTATTACTATTGATAAAGAAAAGATTGAAGGGGTGATCAGATATACAAGAAATCATAGTTCTTACTCCTTACGCATATCTCTAGGAGGGTCACTGATCATGATTCATTACTAGTCATAAAATAGTACCACTTGCATATAACTATTTAAAAGGAAAACAAAATATATACTATTGTATTATATAGATGTACGTATAAGACATTGCAACCAGCCAGCCATGAAAGAATAAAAAAAGTCTGTGCTGGTTTCCACACGTGATATAGACAAGTCTGAACATGCGACCCTCATTAACAGAATTAACTACCCATTTTAAAAGGGAAAACAAAAGAAATGTGCAATTTGAAGGGTTGCGCTTAAAATATAACTTATTCTTAGTGCTCCCCCTTAGTTTGGTAAATAAAAGATTGATAACTATAATGCGGTGAACGTGGATCGAACACGTGACCTTCAGATCTTCAGTCTGACGCTCTCCCAACTGAGCTATCCCCGCAATTGAAATGTTGGCATTAGTTTTCTAATATATCAACGAAAGAACCCTTCATATCTGTAAAAAATATGAATGAAAGGAGGAAGAGACTGAAAAAATAAAAAATCTCTGGGGACTTTTGAAACTATTGAAGGACAAGTATGCATTGGTCTCTAAAGATTTCAGCTTCCATGTTTCGACTTTCAGGTTCTAATTTGAAACAACTTTTTGATACGTAATTATGGACAATACTTATATTTTATTAAAGTCAGTCTAGTCATTTAATAAACTTGCATATTTGATTCAAAACCAACATGATTACATATTATCAAACATGGACCAATGAAGAATGGGAAATTAATGATGAATATATAATTGAAGCAACCTTTATCTTCTTGACGGTTGAAATTGAATAAAGAATATTATCCGTGGGATTGGTGAGTCTCATCGATCTTTGCCAAGTCAAATAGTATATTGATGTGAAGCAAAAGCAAAAGATATTCCATAGAGGGAGAGAGCACCTTTTGATTTGTAGATACTGATATGATATAAATGAAGATTGAAGACAATGACAGGAAAAATACAATTAAACTGGATCACACAAAGAAGACGCCCAGAAACAGGTCCAATCCAAAAATATAAGGACTGTTACAGTGGTGGACGTAGTCCAAACTCTTAAGCAATGGTCGGACAATTTTTTCTTCCACACTTTTGACTCACTATTCAGAAATAAGAATTTACATTTGTGGTCCAGAAGCTTTGAATTGAAAGGCACTAGAAAGAGAAATTAAAGTGCTTTGGGTTGAAAATTTTGAAATTACATCACAATGGGTGGACCAAGAATAAAATTTGGGTGTCAAGTGCTGCCACTAATGGTTAGGAGGAGTGGAGGACTTGGATGCAATGAAGTACCTATGAAATTCCCTCTAAAATGCCTTTTGGTGGCTTTGTTTCGAGTTGGTTTTTTGATTTCCACTTTTCACCTACCACATTGTTGAACAATTGTAGCCTCACGCTTAAGAATTCAAAAGCTTCCTTCTTTAAAGTTATGCTCTTTCATATTGAAATTAGCTTCTAGAAATCTCATTAGTAGTTATTTGAAATCACTATTTCAGGCACCAGGATCAAATTTCTAGTACAAGGAACCAAGGATCAAAATAATACTTGAATGAACCTTTCTACCAATCTAGCAAGAGAACAAATAAAACTTGCATTTTACAAGAGCACACAATATGCTAAAAGGGTTGCAAATGCCTACCCAAATAACTGATAATTTCATAAAACCAGGAAGGCTGCAGTAATTACACATCACTTAATTTGGAACCTACCTATCCTTTGGAATGTTCATATTCGTAGAGAACTCTCCTAAAGTACTGCAAAAATCACCAGGACAATGTAGAATCTAATAGATCACAGGTTAATCGCATGAAGGAGAGTTGAATACAAAAGGAAAAATAAAATTGAGCAACTGCTTTTTGTACCTCTTCAGCTATGAATTTCCTGTCTTCTGCCTGCTGGTTGTAAGCCAAAAGTTACGTTAATTAGGTTTTTGGTCCGTTGTGAAAACCAACAAGTTAAGCTAAGTGTCATGTATGACTGCAGATAACACCAGCTTCCTGATCATCTAGCAGCAACAGCATCGGTCCTAGAGAGTTGATGAAGCTTGGTTTCAGACATAGGACTTTCATGTGTCTCACGATCCAGTTGAGCATTCCTGCTTACAGAACCCAAATTGCCAAGTATATTCTCAGCACCATTTGGCAGGGCCAAATCAACTTCAATCTTAACTGAAGCAATTCCTCCTTGCTGCACTACCTGTGCATTTTTCAGCGTCTCCTACAAGATACAATTCATGTGAGATCAAGGTACAAGTGAATGTAAATACAGCTTAGATACAAACAAGCTAGGATGGACCAAATCAGCTATACTAGAATGTCCTTGTTCAACTAAACTCGGTAGCAAGCACTAGAACACATCTGAACAAAATTCATACCTGCACCACACCCCTGCCTACACTTGGTTAACTTTTTCAACAACCAAAAACAATTAAGCATGATTATTCAATATGGAGACAGCTTGGTTACTTTGTGTATATGATAGGGTATAAGAAATAAAGATCACCATATGAACATGGTTGTTCAAGTGCCTATCATTTGTTGGACAAAACAGAGTTTCACTAGACGGGTCTTGGTGGTGCCTATGCATATCCAAAGGCTTCAACAAACCTATAGCCCACCCCTATGACCCCAGACATGGGCTTGGAAAATGCAACTAATTTCACATGTATCAGCATACTGAGAGACTCCAAATTCTGCAGAGAGAAGGCCCTAGAAAACTGGTTCTTTCACAATGGTGGTTTTATTATTAACCTTGAATCCATGCATCAAGGGGAAAAACAAAAAAACAAAACTAACAATGAATGCGAACACATATGAAAAATTATTGAGAACAGATAGAAACAAAGTCTACAAGGAAGTACCCTTAGTGCGGCATTTGCAAGCCTCAATTTCTCTGAATCCCTTTTCAATACATCTAGTTCAGATTTAAGGGCCATATTCTCTGTGTTTAAGGATTCACATGTCCTCACCAGTTCCTCATATTCAGCCTGCTTCCTCAACCTAGATCTCCTTGCAGATTCTCTGTTAGCCTGTTTCCTTCTCTCTCGTTTCAACTGCCTTTCGTCCTGAGGGAATTAACATGCATAATGAATGGTCTGAATATGACAGACTACTTCTAGGAGTTATCTTAGAATTTATTGCATCCAAGGATCTGTTCAAACTCGATCATTACTCAAAAGTTAAGAATATAACAATGTTTCAACAAATAACTGCCCTGCAGAGTCTTAAGATGGGCTGTGCTTCACAGCTAACTCTGGGTCACAAAATTTGAGGAAATTCCAAATCCACAATCTTTCATCAACCCCATGGTTGCAATTCAAACCAGTAACTGAGTGTTGTTCAAAACAAACAAATAGAAAGGTATCAAAGGCCGCAATTCTTTTAAAAACTTATCTGACTTCAATACAAATTGAAGTTAATAGGCATAAGCTTGCAAATAAGTAGTACCAACAACAAAAAGTGAACATTTGCATACCAAAACCATTGTGTCAAAAGACGACCCTGCACGAGCAGAAGGAGCAACAACAGCTGTGCCAATTCCCATTTTCTGATATGGGGGACCAACAGATACGCCCACAAAACTAGAAGGAGGTGTAGTAATAGAAACATTAGTGGTATTCTCATTCGTTTCCCCTTCAGTTTTATTACAGACCTGAATATGGATTCTCACATCTTTCTCTGTCACCCAGATAATTAAGAAAAAGAGTTCAGTCAGCAAGGAGTAATTGGTTTAGGCTGCATAATTCCCAGTCCTTCATCCAAGCAGATACAAAACCATAATAAAACATCCCCTTTTCTATACTAAACCGGCGGAAAAGGGATGGGAAATAAAAAAAGCAACCAAAATTTCCCCACATAAAATGAAACTCAGAAATCATGATTAAGAAATTCCAACACAAGAAATGCAAAGTATAAACTAATGGGAACTACTTAACCATACCAGCAGATGGCATGCTCTCAGACCTGTTGTTCCTCTGAGTGTGGTGGTCTGCCTAATAGATGAAATCCATGATTACTTTAACTTCATGTTAAATATCATCTAATCATCAAATCATCAAACACAAAGAGGAAAAAGAAGGGGGAATCCATCAAATAGTGGACATAGAAAAAGGAAACTCTTACTTCAGTGCTTCCATCAGTTCCATCTGACAAACCATCAACGTTTTGTTCCAAACTGCACATGATTATAAGATCAAAATTTAGGTTGCTTACATTTAGTGACAATATCGTAGAACTAACTGTAAACTGCCAAACGGTGCATAATCTCAAATTGTGTGATGTATAAAGGTTAGCCTCCAACATGAAAAAAATAAAAAGAGCGAAAAAAAAAATTATTTAGGGGCAAAGAGAAAAATAATAACTTCTCCACATACCTCTTTGATGCCTCAAGGAATAGGTGCCTAGCATCACCCTTGGGATTGTCACATCCAACTGGTACTGCAAGTCCATCCAATCCCTTTAACTTCTTTGTTACATCTTGGTCCATATTGTCCAATGTTTTAGAAAGCTTTTCCTGTACTTGAAGAAACTGTCACACGCAGCTCACTAGCTCAGTGTCAAGGTAACCAATTTTTCTTCACAGGCTCACAGCTGCAAAGGCAGAATGCAAAACTGTTGATTTTTTAAAATTTAAATGTAAATGCGTAAACAAATATATTCTCAAAGAATAATCTAATACCCATCCTTTTTTCTTTCATTTGCATTCATGACAGCATTTCATAAACCCATTTCACAAGTTAATACGTGGCGAATGATAAACTTGTAGAAACAAAGAAGCTTCATCATCAACAATTTCATGCACTCATACAGAACTTACCTTTTTATCTCAGTAATTCATCATCGCAGCAAGCCCATTAGTATCAGCTTTAATCGTTAATTAAATAATATTAATACTACTGACACCAGGATTCTCAATTTATCAAAACCTGCGCTTGCTTTCTCTGAACCCGTACCAACCCCAAATCTACACAGAATTTAAAATAAAAGACACTATTTTTTTTTTTCAAAAAATTACCAAATAAAAAAAATTTTCATTCTACAATTAGTTTTAAAGTAAAATTTTTCCCTTTTCTGCATCTGTGAATTCGAAGATCCAGAAAGTTTCCATTTTTAGGTCCTGAGGCAGAATGTCTAGAAATTCTAACAAAAACATAAGAACAAATTCAACGTACCTGAATCTTCAGAAATCTCTGGAATATAAACTCAAAAATAGACCCTACCCTATCCCTAGCTCTTCAATTTTCCCGCCTTTACTTTCCTCGCTTGCAATTTTATCGGGAATCGAGGGGATTTTCAGCTGGAGGAGAAAAAGATGGGGAAAAAGACAATGTAGAGAGAGAGAGAGATGAGAGGGCGTAACGTCACCCGCGCGGCGCGTGCGTTGGCTTTGGTTATCGAACACCGGCGGTCAGATTGTGAACAGGGATAACGCTAATGGCTCAGATGATCCATGTGGCACGGTTGTTCTGAGCCATACACGTGTTGCACAGTGATTCGCCCCAAAAAAGTCCAGTCAAAAAGCCTGTGCTCTAAAGGACTATAAGTTTGTGTTTTTTTGCCCTCTTCATGCAACATCCGTTGCTGAATGTACCGGTCAGTGGGCCCCAAAATCCGTTTTCCGCACTATCACATGGTCCACATTGTATCCAGATTTTAATTGATTTTATTTAGAACAATATATTTGGTTATATAACTGTTCATTTGAGGGCTCCTCTTAAATTATAATTTCGACAATTCCAGCACATATAATCAAAATTATTCACTTTGTAAATTGTTTATTATAGATCATCTTTGTAACAAATTAATTCAATTCTAAATTATTTTATTATCTAATTGTTGTCAATTAAATAAAAAAATCAATGATTTCATTAAACAATTACTTTTTAATCAAAAACTATTTATTTTTATTTACTTAAAATTTAATAAATAATGAGTAATCATAAACCCTAATGTGTCATGTCTTACAATTTAATCACAAGATAATAAAGAAATCTTGAATGGAGTATATGTACCACGAACCAGTGCTATGTGCTAATTCGTAACGTTAACTTGCTATTGACTTATAAAAGACTCAAATCCAACTTGAGCCTGTAGCATTCTCTTATTTAGAACTAAACTTATTTACACACTCATTAAGGAGAAAATCCAGTTAGTCTAGCCATTTTTTCTTTAATAAAAAACTATAATTATTCAAGAAATAGTAGCATTGTTCACACAATACCATTTTAACATTGTGTCAATATCGCATTATTTGCGCCCTATCCTATGCTAATCCCCATTTATTATGTGGTAACATGTCATACTTCCGGGTTTATATTAAGTGATGATCAACCTCAACTCATTAACTTGGTATCAAGTTCAAATCATACTAAAAACGTGAACAATTCTCAACCCTCACACTTGGCATGGTGGGCATCAGGCATGCTGTCCCACCAGAAATGTTACCAATCCTCCACCGTGAGTTTCAAGTTTGTATGTCACCATACCAACAACCAAAAGAAATGTAATTCTCTTCAATAATTCCATAGGTTGGGATGTAAAATTGGTAATATTTAAGAATGATGATCTGGTATGACAGAGGTATTATAATCATACATAAGAAGGAAGAGTCATGCCTTTCAGTATCTTTGAGGGCAAATGGTATGCTTTCAGCATCGGGAGCTTCTGAGAGAATTCTCACCAGCAGCACATAGAAATCAATTCTCGCATAACCTCTTAATTCAATATCCATTCTTTTAAGGCCGCTTGAATCGAAATTCAGCACAAAAAAAAAAAAAAAACCTTCTTGTACTGCGTGAATTCATCCATCAGCAAAGGCATCGAAGACAATGCTGTAAATGAATTGTCTTAAAAAATCCTTCAATACTGATTGCATCAATAGTTGTGACTTGTGAGGCAAGTTAGATCACACAGCTGTACATATTGCTCCTGAAACGAAAGATGCATATATGTATTAATTGATCCCTTCCAATCTAACAAAAAAGAGAATCACTTTGTAATAAACTACTATTTTCAATCGTTTCGTTTTCCCATTTTCAAGTTTTCCATAAAAGTAAGTAAATTGCAGTATCATTTCCTTGCCCTTATATTATATTCATCAGTAATGATTTTAAGTTTCAGGAAATCGTCTGGGGCAGTTTTGGTGATTGCAAAACATGAGTAGGATTGAGGTAGTAGTAATAATCCAATAAACTTTCAAGTGAACATCAAATGTCTTCAGGAAGAGTCCAGGACTTTTTTCTATCTTTAAGGTCTTCAACATTTTATAAATTTTATATATTGCCTAAGGCGAGAAACCCCCAATCCCCCGCCCCCTCTTCATTATGTTCATATTTAAAATAAAAAATCATTGCACTTGTCTGTGTTAGAAGAGAGACAACCAGACCTGGAAACCAGGAGGAGCAGCAAAACTTCCGTTCATCAATGTGCTCCACATCAAGCCCAATGAACCATGATCCAGCACTAACATCATCGTGAGCATATGTACGAAGACTTAACCTGCAAAAGCAACAGAAGGCTATAACCAAATCCTGCCCTGCTTGCTCTGCATTATACATAATATATCAAATACGAAAAGAGAAGGGGGCAGAGGTACCTGTTTATTGATATAAACTGAGCTAATGCTCTAGAAATGGCATACATTTCACCAGAAGCGTGTCTAAAGTATCTGCATCAGACAAGACATGTAATTTTGAGCCAAATAGAAATTGCATATCAAATCTTGAGAATTGATGTAGCACATATGAATGCTATCACATCTTGAATGGCTTCAAGGTATTTGAATACTACGACCTAGCACACACCATAATAGTTGAGGTGAGAATCTTTTTTATAAAGTAAATATATCAGGGAAATGACACAGTAATTTAACAATCAGTTCATTAGTTTATTTATTAGAAGCAATGCTTTTAGTTATTCTCTGTGTATTGTGCTACATATATACAATAAAATAGATCTGAAAAGTTCAGTCCTTGCCTATCAACTTAAAAAGTAAAAGATCATTCTTTGAGGGGGCAATGAAATCCAGTTTTAGGAAAAAAACACTGCCAACCTAATTACCTAAATTTTCAAATTTACTAGACTAGTTCTAATACTTAATCTACTGAAAGATGCATGATCTTAAATTATAAAATTTTGGGGAAACTACATCGTCGCGTCCAATGTTATATTTGAACTCCTTTCTATAATTTCATTTACCCATGGAATAGATTCTCAATAATAATTGGGATACTTTCCCCAAAAACCAAGTCTCTGTAGAGTTTAACAATTTCTATCAGCTTAACAGTGATGAATCTGTCTCTTTTGAGTTTCAATCCATTTATCTGACTGCAATTGAACATAAAATTCTGGTGAGCCAATCCAATATTGCATAGAACATTGCATGGCATTTTTCTTTATGATGAAACCACCAATACATTGTAGAGAAAGCGCATCAACTATTAATTTTTTAGGATAATATCTTGTCAGGCTACATTGACAGTCATGTCAAACCTAAAAGAGCATTCTACTCATATGACTAACAACCATTCTTTCAGAGATACATCCTACCAAACAAAATATTAATGATCACAAATACACTTCGCCCTCCCACCATTACTCTACTCATATTCTACAAACCAAGCTCCACCCTATCCCCACTCTTATTCCAACAACCATATTTAACACCGTTATGTAAAATTATTTTGCCTAAATTTCCACATTGTAGAGAGAGAGAGAGAGAGAGATTGAAAGTGTTTTTTGCTTACGATTTTCCATCGCCAAATTTCCACCAGTCTGGTTCATACCACTTGTTTGTCCTGTATAATTAAGACAATAAAAAATTTTTTATATGAATCTAATCTTAAATTTCTTGTAATTTTAAAAAAATTTCATCAAATAAAGCATGTCTTCTGCACTCACGGTTCAGAGAAAACTTCATCTGATTTCATGCACCCAATATAGACACGAGGCTTATCCAAATAAGCAGCTAGTGTTGCTCCCAGGACATCTGAATTAGAAGGCAATGTCAATGATTAGCATGCAATTCAAATAATCTGTTTAGGCTAATCGTATTTTCTGGTATGCTTAGAATCAAACATTGCATTGTTTTCAATAATCCCCTTTTCTCAAGTTATTGCTTCCACCACAACTTATCAATTAAACCTACAGTGTCTAAATGTAAGCTATTCTGAAATAAAAACAAACAATTACAGATTTTTGAAGCAAAATTGTACTGGTAAATAAATGCCAAAAGGTCATATCTCTAAATTGAGATTGTGTGTTCTGAGACAGAAAATGAACACTTTCTTAAGTTCCTCTCATTTTCTCAAATAGTAAACACGCGTTTGTTTTAACCAGAAAAGAACATCACCTTTCTTGTACCAGTATTATCCAATTAGCTACATGAATTTGCAAAATATGAAAAACAGTTATTGCAATGGGAGACAAAAGAAAAGGAAAGAAATTATCATGTGAATATGTATTCATTTTTCTTCCAGATCAGAATAATGTTATGTAGGTACAAGTACAACATAAAGTATCCCGAGGATCCACTATCTTCTTCACTACAAAAAATAATAATATTAGGACTACATACCAATATTAACAAAAACATCATCATTGACCTTGAGATAAAACTCAACATCCCAGTTCTCTACAGCATGAATAAAGAATGATTTCATCTTTTTTGGACGGTCCTCAGATGCCTCCACTTGATCATCCTGTAAAGCAAAAAAAGGGAATGAAAATGAAATTTGATATAACATCATTTGCTCCTTTTATATCTAGCATTAAATTGAGCATATAGACTAACTCCCTATTTCAGCTATCACACATATGATACATGAATCAACTATGAGGGATGTGCACAAATTTTGGCCAAGGGCCATGAACATGATACAATAAAAATCAGGAACAGGCAGTGAGCTTATTTTTCCTCAAACTACAATTTGAGACTACATTGGCTAAATCATAACAACAAATTAGTTATAACTTAGAAAATGGAACAAGTCAATAATCAACAAAAACATACTGTGATAGCCATACAAAAACTAAGATACACATACAACATTCACATAACCTAGGGTAGGTTAGTTCATTAGTCTCTACTCCACATACAAACTTCTACTATTGCTAAAATCATCTTGTATTTTTCACAGGAATTTAAGTTTCTTAATGAATCCCAATATAT
This sequence comes from Purshia tridentata, assembly GCA_003254885.1. Taxonomy (NCBI): domain Eukaryota; kingdom Viridiplantae; phylum Streptophyta; class Magnoliopsida; order Rosales; family Rosaceae; genus Purshia; species Purshia tridentata. The sequence continues at coordinate 60,525 of QANT01000115.1, forward strand.
CCACATAAAAAGTATTCAATAGAAATTCAGATCTCGACAACATGAAATTTTATTTAAACTAAGAATCCCACCAAATATTTGTAAACCAGATCATCAAATGGTTGAACATACAAGAACAATGAAGTCATTGGTCTTCCTATTTTCGCTGTCGATTTGCCTGTCCAAACTGTCTCCACGATTTGGGCTGCAAGATATACATACTTAACTGAACAGAGAACTGTAGACAATTCCTTGTCATCATTCTAAATCATCGATATACAGACCTTCTTCCAATTATAAATCGCACAATGATGCCCTTTTCATCTTCCAATTTTGTTAACGCTGCACCTGCATATATTGTATATTCAGATTAATCAACATGGCCACATGGGAAACAAGTTTGAAAGTAGTCGCATCAACACAAAATGTTTCCATTATGTAAATTCAAAATTAATTATCAGTCTTCATCTAGATTAAGCAACCACATGTAAGCAATGCATCCAAAACATTTCGATGGCAATCTTAAACAGGAAAACATCATAACAGAGATAATAAAAAGCCAAATTCAACAAAATGAATATACTATAGTTCACGAAACCTGTAACAGAATCGTGGACCATCTTATGACCTCTTAAATTGTGTGTGCTAGCCAGACAACATTCGAATGGCTTTTCTTTCATATTTCTATAAATCTCCCTTGTAAGAAGGCACCATATCATGAGCTCTTAATGTAGTGAAACAGCGATACCATGGGAAACTCTCTAGTCACATTCGGTGGTATTATGATGTTGAAAATCCACATACCATGAAATTCCACGAGCCCATGCCAACTACAGAATTGAAAACGAACTTCCATGGTTCCTTTCCTTTATTTTACTCATCCCTCCTATAGTCATTGACTCATTGGTGTACTGTTCAGTTCAAATGGAAATCCCAAACACACGAAGTAGACAGTTGTTGGAGTCTATGTAACATTAACATGAGTCATCAAATCACTGTACAGAGGACAGAAGAGACAAACTTTGAAGTTTGCAAGAAGTTACCAGTAGACATCCACGCCTTACGTATTGCATCCCTATTTTTCTTGCGCCCAAATGTTGTAATAATTCCTATAACAGCTAGAAGCTTCTTCTTAGAATGATCTCCCTCATCTTTCGACAAGCTCTTTGGAACAAAACCTTCTTGTTTTGCTGCAGCCAGTTCCATCTCAAGGTTGGACAACTTCTTCTGCTGCTCCCTAGCAAATAAATAAGCATTCATCACAGTAAGCCCAACATCACAAATTGTCTAATATTAACCCTTTAACAGAATCTATGGGATCTATTTACCTGCAAGCTATAATTTTAAGCGTGTCATCAACAGAAATGGCAGAATGACCCTGAAAAATGAAAACGGACATTTTCTGCCTAATTAATTACTTATTCTACGTTATTTTTTTTTTTTTAAATGATAAAAGAAACAATCTAAAGCAATACATATTAGACGGAAAACAAAACCCAAATGATAGAAGTACCTGACCGCTTCTTCTATCAAGCTCTTGAATCAAATAAACCCTATCTGCAGCATCCTGCCACAGACTATCAATACCACATCCTTATCAAACATTCATCAAATCAACCGCCAAAAATCAAAGTTCAATTCAGAATATACCCAATTACTGATGCGAAAACAAAATCGAAAATTCGAAAAACTCACCGGCCGGCAACGTAGATTGCGGCCATGGTAGCGAGCATGGCGAGTAGGAGAACTGAAATTCGAGAGCGAAAAGACGAACCAGATAGGCGGCTCTGCGATGCCCGGCTATGCATGTTTTTGGGTCTAACTAAAAGAAGAGACAGAGAGAAAGACACGCAGAGGTCCAGCTCGGGAAAAGCTAAGCGAATTTAAATAGATTTTTAGGAACTGATCAGTCAGATGTGGGCGGGTTTTAAGAGCTCGATCGAGCTGTGATTCAGAGTTTGAAACTAGCTGGTTGCAAAAGAAGAATAAGAAGAAGAAAGGTGGATGGATGAAGAAGACGTTACTATTCGCTCCAAAACTAACGGGATTTTTGCAATTAATTTTTGTATTTTCTGTTTTTGGAAATTTTACAATTTTACATCCTCTGTCAAAAAAATAAAAAAACTGATCCCACGCACGTGATGAGAATCACTTTTTGTCGTTTTTTGAATGGGAACAGAGATGCAATGTGCGCTCCAAAATTAACTTACCACACTCCGATCAAACAATTTTTTTATTTTAATCTCATTAAACAGTTTTAATAATTTGGACGCACATCAATTATGATTACAGAAAAGGACAAAAAGGTTAATCACTTTGTTTTAGATGCACATCATGCACTCTGTAAATAGAGAATATATTATCCCTTAATTTTAACACAAGGGTTGAAACTAGAAACTAATAAACATAGAAGTAATTCTAGTCCTTGGATACATGACCCATCTCTTAGGTGAGCATTTTCATTGCATCATTATAGTTTGGCCGTTTTTCACTTTACATATAACCTTCAAAACTCTAGAATATACATCACAAGTTATATTCTTCTTCTAAATTTTTTCTCCTTTAGTTTGACCGTGTTTTTATTGTTTTTAAAATATTATTTGCTTACATGAAAGTTATGGTGTGCGCATTTTATTATGTGGCATATGACGGATCTTACTTTTTGTTAAGGACATTTTTCATAATGTGAAGTCTCATTTTCTATCCAAATTATTCATACATATGATAGCATATGCTCCAACATAAACTATAGTGAACACATCACCACTTGCCACATTAGAAAACTTGGGTCTCATAATTTTCATGTAAGCAAATGCCTCAAAAACAGTGAAATTAACTAAGGGCATAAATTGAAAGACATATCTAAAGTTAAAGGGTACATTATAAAGTTTTAAAAGTCAAAGAAAAAAGTATGATCCAAACTGAGAGAGTGTGAAGTGTAATTAATCCAACATGAAACAAGATAAAAACTTTTCTCTCCATTCACACACCATCTATTACCAATTTACAATTGACATTATTGCGTTTTTTTTATGACTTTTGAAATACACATTTTGAAATTTATTCCACTTAGTATCGAAAATTTAATTTTTCTTAATTTAGTACCTGAATCCTGTTTTTGTATCTAATATTCTAAATCATAATTCTAAAAGTATAGTCAACATAAGTGGTGTTAGGGGTTTACTTAGAAATGCCATTGGTGCTTGGATTAAAGGGTTAACATTGGCTTTGGTAGTGTTTTGGAAGCGAGATGTGGGAAATGTATTGGGGTCTCTATTTGGCTAAGGTTCAATGTTGTTCTAGTCTTGAGATTAGTGTGACTCTTCTACTACTGTATTGTTGGTTTCTAAGGAGGTGGAAGCTTCTCATTCTCTATATAGCTTGATTAATAGTTGCAAGTTCTTAATTTATGGGTTTGCCAGTTGTGTTATAGGACATGTGTATGGGGAGCAAAATACTTTTGATTGCTTTGCTTCTTTGAGTTATGAGAAGTCGTTGGGAGTTCATTTGTTTGTTTTTCCTCCCCCTAATGTTGTTCCTCTCACGCAGGCTGATGCTCTTCGTATCAACCTGTAATGAACACAAACTTGCTAATTTTGTACTCAATTCGAGTCGTGTTATCTTATCGACTAAAAAATGGGCCTTTATAATTGTAGGGGCAAATCTGCAATAAACATGAAATAGAATGCCAAAAGTGAAAAAGTGGAAAAATAAAATAAAAAATCACTTGCTCTTATCGACGATATATATAAAAGCTGTTGCTCTCTTGGGGTATGGTTTCTCGTTTACGAATTACTACCGGGAAAAGATACACAGTCACTTGCTCTGCGACAGAGAGTCACCGATCTTCTCCGATTCGATTCCAAGATCAGCGAAAATGAACGACGCAGATGTCTCCAAGCAGATCCAGCAGATGGTGAGGTTCATTCGCCAAGAAGCTGAGGAAAAGGCCAACGAGATCTCCGTCTCTGCCGAAGAAGTACGTCCCCCAATTATTTCACAGTTCGCTCCTGTTTTCCCAATTCGTACTTTTTTTTTAAACCCTAAATATCATCTTAATCTTGATCCATTTTTGTTAATTCATAAGCAATCAATTTTCTGTATGTATAATGCGTTTTTGAGTAATTACTAGTGTTTACTTGGGTGTTTGTATAGGAATTCAACATTGAGAAGTTGCAGCTGGTTGAGGCTGAGAAGAAGAAGATCAGGCAAGAGTATGAGAAGAAAGAGAAGCAAGTCGAAGTCCGTAAGAAGATGTATAATTGCTTAAACCTTCTCAGACTATCTGATTGTTTTATGTTTTGGTCGGTGAAGCGAATCATTGATTATGTTGCTAGGAATATGTGTATAGAGCATCAGTAGTATGGTTTTGAATATCAGTTGGTGTTAGGTTGAATTCGGATTCGAAAATAGTCACTGTGTGGTGTGTAATACGGTAGTGAATTTGGGAATTTGGCAAGTTATGAATTATTGAAGATGGTTGCTTCTGTTAATTTAATTTATTCGGAGGAAAATCAGGGAAAGTAGGTTTTACGAGTCATATGTGTGAATTTGGATTTATCCCTTTAATTATATGATTGTTTTGTTTGGGTTTTGAAAACCAGTTTGTATGAAGCTCATAGCTCTAGCTCAAGTGACATTGGGGTGGGATGAAAATGGATCCGAGGTTCAATTCTTGTTATGAACAAAACTAGTTTTCAATTTCTGCACAATTGGGAAGCTTTTGCTTTTTTTTTTTTTTCTTGGCTTGGTATAAAGGGTGCATTTGTCGGTTGAGTAACAGTTTGTTTTATTGGTTTGTTGCAGTGAGTACTCCATGCAGCTCAATGCTTCTCGTATTAAAGTTCTTCAAGCGCAAGATGATGTGGTTAACTCCATGAATGATGCAGCATCTAAGGAGCTTCTGAATGTGAGCAGAGAGCACCATGGGTATAAAAAGCTTCTGAAAGATCTCATCGTTCAGGTCTGTTAACTTATTATTTAGTAGACATGACTAACCCCACCAGTTTTATGTGCTAAATTATCAACGAAGAATTAGATTTTGACTTGCTAGATGCTAGATAAATAATAGACATGCTAATAGTTTGATCTCAAAATACATTTGGAATTTTGGACCTACATTTCTCTCTTTTGGTGACAATGGCTTGAGTTTTAAGTATTATTCATGGTGATGATTTGATATCCTTCATTGAGCCCATTGTTAGAACAGTCTGCTGTTTCTGTTTATAACAAATGAGTTCATGTGATTCTTTTGTTAATCCGGAATGGTTTCTAATTTAGTATAACTTTTTGCACGCTTTCGTGGATAAATTATAGACTATCATTGGTTTAGTGAAATTTATATTTTGTGTTGCAGAATTTACTCAGGCTGAAAGAGCCTGCTGTTTTGTTGCGTTGTCGAAAAGAAGACATACATCTGGTGGAGTCTATTCTGGAATCAGCAGCCCAGGAATATGCTAACAAAGCAAATGTTCATACACCAGAGATTCTTCTGGACCATGATGTCTATCTTCCACCTGCTCCCACGCATCATAATGCCCATGGTTCTTCCTGGTATGATTCCTTAAGTTTATATTCAGATTCAAACCCTAATATCAGGCAGTTTGGGAATCCATAAAGTGGACCCCCCCCCCCCCCCCCCCCCCCCCCCCCCNNNNCGCATCTTGCAATTAGGATAGGATTGGATCTTGCTTGCTAATATTTAGCTTCTCAAACAGTTTACAACTTGCTGATGATAATTTTTGATTGTTCAGTTCTGGAGGTGTGGTTCTGGCTTCTCGAGATGGGAAGATTGTGTGCGAGAACACCCTTGATGCACGTTTGGATGTTGTATTCCGTAAAAAACTTCCAGAGGTATTTGCCCTACAAGTTTTTGACTTCTATGTTCAGATTTTATCTTTTGCCAATACTATTGATTTTGTTTTTATGCCATGCCATTTGACATGACTTCATAATGATAATGTGACATAGATAGCTCTAGATTGCTTATTATGCCCTCTACTCTCTTGGACCATGTTTCAACTGAGCTTTTCTCCTTCTAATTGCAGATCCGCAGAAGGCTCTTCGCTCAGGCTGTTGCATAATGGGATAAATTGTATTGTTCTTTTACCCCAAAACATGAGGCCCCAAAATTAAAAACTGGTCATTGACCAGAGGATCTATTGTCCATTTGTTTGTGTATTTCTGATTTCTTGTTCTCTGAATAACTTAATATTTGTTAAAATAGTTCAGCTGTTATTTGCTTTGGTGTTCATATCTTCTGGGGGATGTTCTCATTGATGGTAGTAATGATGATATTAATAAAAGTTTCCAGCTAGAGTATTACTGCCATATGTTGGCTAATATAGGATGAGAGAACATGTGAGCCATATCTGTTTGTGTGCCATTACATTTTATATATTCACTTTCAGAGGATGTTATATTGCTGCTTGTATTCTTGTCGTCGTTCTCATCATGGGCACATGGACCATTATAATTACTTGCTAAATGACAACTTCACCTCGTTTCATCTTAAAAATAATAAACGCCTTACTCATCTTCCACTAAATAATTTTACTTAAAACAAACTTTATGTCTCTTGATTCTCAGACTTGTTACTTAAAACTATATGCCTGATATGAAGTCATCACTGTGGGTTACTTATATCATCATGCAAAACTGTTTAGTTTTCTTTTTTATCATATGGAATCTTTAAAACCACTTTTGCTTATTTGTTGTAAAATAGTTCAGTGGCAAACAAAATTATGATAACGCAAAATTTGCCAATTATCGTAAAACAAAACCTTCATCTATAACTGAAATTCATATATCATATGAATATATTCAATGGAGATTCACAAATTTATATTCTCCGTCATTTTCAAATGTTCAAGAAGTATTTGTCTACCATACAAATTCTTACTATAAAATATTTTGATAACAAATTTAGAGGAGACAAACTCAATTTAGGGAGGTGTTTTGAATGTAAAATTCCCTGGTATTTAAAATTTTTGGTGGAATTGAATAATCTACAAGTATATTTGACATAGACTTTTAATAAAAGTAATGTGATGCTCAAGTAAAATGACTTTAAATTCATGCATAAACTCAAGTCCATTGATAAAATTAATTAGGGTCAAATACCTTAAAGAAAAGTATTAGGGAAGAAGCTCACCCCACTTATATTAGTGAGCTACGGATGATCATTTGAGCAAACCTTATTTGATAATAAAGCAACCAAATACAAGTTTAATGTCAACAGCAAAATTCCTTTTCACTTTGTATGTGTCAATTATAATTATAACAAAACATAAAAATGAACATAAAGAAACCATGGCATCCCCTTCAATTTTTCTTAAAATATACCATACAAGAATAAAATTAATTATTTTGTAATAATTGGGTGGATAAATATTTTTTTTTATTTTTATTTTTATGGGGAAATAGGGTCGAGGTATGGCAGTTATTTTCGAGCCGGAGCGCGGGTGAGTTTTGTTTCTGGTGGGTGCAGTTTGAAAATAATTTGGGTCTTAAATATCTACTGAAGTCAGCCCAATCAAAAATTTGTGGGCCGAAACATTGGGGCTAAGGCTAACTTGGTCCACTTGACAATCCCTCTCTCTCTCTCTCGCTCTCTCTCTCTCTCTCTCTCTCTCTCACTCACTCTCTGATCTCTCGTTGCCAGGGCCAACGGGCAACGCGAGCGAAGAACGTTCCCCGACCTAAACTGCTCGTTATTCAGAAAGTGAACCCTAGTCAGTTGTCTTGCAAAACAGTAAGTAGTAGCTTCTCTAACTCCAACTTTGTATTGCTTTATTCGACTCTGTTCTATGTTTCATAGAAATTTATCTTCAGTCGTTTGATGTGAGATTCTAATAATTTTCTCACTGTTCTATGTTTATTTGTTGGGTTTGATTCAGCTTTTTGAAAAAAGCTCATTTTTTTCGTCTGGGTCGGTTATTCTCAGAGAATATTGTTTTTATGGAACTTTTTGAACTTTTTTCATTTTGGCCAAACTGGGTTTCTTATGTTTCGCCTATTATGGCTTATTCTGAATACTTTTGTTCCTGCTGGTTCTTAAGAACCTTAATTTTTTGTTATTTTCTTAGCAACCAGAGGGACAATCACTGTGGCGAACGCATTGTTTTCTGGGGTTGTCTTTGTCCAACTGCGCAGAGTTTGAAACTTTGAAATACTTATGAATGGCGTGGAGAGAGGTTGGAAAAAGGGTAAGTTTTCATGCGTCTCTGAACAGACACAAATGCACACAAATATAACTTTAATATATTTGGGGAAAATGTGTTTCTTCTTTAATATGACATATAATTACTAAGGGATACCAGTCTCACAACTAATGCTTCGCACTCCCCTCTTCCTGAAAAAGCCTCTATTTTGCTTGACCCGGTGTGCAAAGAGCAGAGCAACTGCTTTGGATTGTCTTATAATCTTGTCACATATTCTTGGTTTAGCATTGAAGTCTTGTTATTTTGTCACATGTACTTTGGCATCTTCATTTGAGAAAAGTTAATATTCATCCTCTTGGCAATGCCTCGGATGGCCACTCCCCCAAAAAAAAAANAAAAAAAAAAAACAAAAAAAACAAAAACAAAAGAGAAACACTAAAAATGTGGTAGTTAGCTTGTAATGATGAGTGATCTGTAGTTTTGGCTGAATTCTTTTTTAATATATACCATTGGCATCTAGAATATTTCACCTGAATATTTTGTTGCAGGGTATATGTGCCAGTCTAACAACAGATTTAACTTCAAGTCTACGAAGAAATGCTGTGGGCTTTACTTCTGTATTTACTGTTGAGGATATAGTAAAATCAATTTCTGCTGCTGCCAGATGCACACCAGGTAAACTGAGATTGTACAAGGAAAACGTTCTTATGTGACATTTTTGTAGTTCAGTTTATCTCAAAAGATTAATTTTTAATCCTTTTTATTACCTTTGTAATCCAATTTACGTACAAAAAGAACTGATCTTGAATCCAGCTCATTTTCGTAATTACCTTGGGTTGTATTACTTGTTTCTATTATTTTTTACCACATAATTGTACTAGATGATAGTTCCATGTTTTGTTTTAGAAGCAAAGTAACTTCCACAAAATGGGTGTTGTGTTTACATGTTACACATCGGACATCATGTTGAGTTTTAGGGAAACTTAAGAATTAATTTTTTGAAAACATTCATTATATAAAATCATTGCTCATATGTAAATTTTTGTTTGTGCTGCAGCACCCTTATTTAAATTTATATCACGGAGGTTTGATTATTGTGAAGTTTTGAGAAAAGAGTCCCTGATACGGTAAGTTTATCTTTCTGTTTTTTTCGGTCACATGTTTTCCTTAGGAGTTAGGCTTATCTACTGTAGTACAGTAGTGTTTGTTAGAAATTTTTTTTTTTTTCATTTCATTTTTAAGAGGTAAATATGCTTATTTCGACCTTTGTGGTGAAAACTTTATTCCTTAGATGTTATCATGCAAGCCCAGAACTGTTTGCCAGAAAAGGAAATGATGAGGCATTTGGTTTAAAAACTCCCAAGAAAGAGAAGTTTGTAAAGAGGGACAATAGGACCCAACCTCCTGTTGAAGCTCCATATGTGCCTCCTAAACTACAAAGAACTTCCAAATCTATGCTAGATAAGACAATCGAGATTTTTGAAGGCATGACAGTTGTTGAGCTTGCCAAGCGTACTGGTGAGTCAATATCCACTCTGCAGGGTATTCTTACAAATGTTGGGGAAAAGGTTGACTCGGAGTTTGATCCTCTCAGCATCGACATTGCCGAGCTGATTGCAATGGTATTTCACCTTTTGAGCACTGAAATAATGTATACTATTCTTAGTGATAATTATTTTTTTTGGTCTGAATTCTCAATGACTATTTTATTTTACTGGTTAACAATTGTTATTCTCACCACTAACATATTGTACACTGTACACGTGCTTGGAATTAGGTTTAACATTTAAAAGTGTGTTTGGAAAATCTCCAAGCTTGAAATCTGCTTAAATGGATAAAATTTGCTTCCAAAGCCATTCTGCTCTTCTCAGTGGTTGGGGTAGGAGGGCACATTGTTTCAACTTTCAAATAAATGGTTGTGTTATATTTCAAATCATTCTTGGGAAAGATGTATCTACTGTTACATTACAGCAATCAGGTCATGTGACATTACCCATAGTTGAGCATTATATTCATACAGCATATTTCTGCTTGATGAAAAGAAAAACAAGTGTAATTTGTTTGTCTCAGTTCTGAGATACTAGTTATGAACTTTTTTGCTGCTCTTTCTCTAGCATTCTTTCACTTCAATGGCAGGTGTATTTAGTATGATATTCTGCATTTGGGATACTTTAAAAACTTTAGTAACTTATGCATAAATTTTTGTAGGAAGTTGGGATCAATGTTAGGAGACTGCACTCCAATCAAGGTACAGAAATGCTACCACGGCCTCCAGTTGTAACCGTCATGGGTCACGTTGACCATGGGAAAACTTCACTTTTAGATGCTTTACGTCAAACATCTATGGCTGCCAAGGAGGCTGGAGGAATTACTCAGCATCTAGGTGCTTTTGTTGTTGGCATGACTTCAGGAGCATCAATTACATTTCTTGACACCCCTGGGCATGCAGCATTTAGTGCAATGCGAGCAAGAGGCGCTGCTGTTACAGATATAGTTGTGCTAGTTGTAGCTGCTGATGATGGGGTGATGCCTCAAACTCTTGAAGCCATGGCCCATGCAAAGGCAGCTAATGTGCCAATTGTTGTGGCAATTAATAAATGTGATAAACCAGCTGCTAACCCAGAAAAAGTAACACTTCAGCTTGCTTCTGAGGGCTTGCTGCTGGAGGATATGGGTGGAGATGTTCAGGTTGTTCAGGTTTCAGCAGTGAAGAAGACGGGATTAGATAAATTGGAGGAGGCATTGCTTCTCCAGGCTGAGATGATGGATCTGAAAGCTCGCATTGATGGGTCTGCTCAAGCTTATGTGGTGGAGGCAAGACTTGATAGGGGAAAGGGACCATTAGTTACTGCAATAGTGAAAGCAGGGACTTTAGTTAGTGGGCAGTATGTGGTTGTGGGCTCAGAGTGGGGCAGAATAAGGGCTATTAGGGACATGTTGGGGAAGTTGACAGAGCAGGCAAGACCAGCAATGCCAATTGAGATTGAAGGGATGAAGGGACTTCCAAGAGCTGGAGATGATATCATTGTTGTGGAATCCGAGGAGCGAGCTAGAATGCTTAGTGCAGGGAGGAAAAGTAAATTCGAGAAAGATAGACTTAGGAAGATTAGTGAGGGGAGGGAAGAAGCTCCAGAACCAGAGCTGTCAGAAGAGGTGCCCAAGCGGGTTGAATTGCCGATAATAGTAAAATCAGATGTGCAGGGTACCGTCCAAGCTGTTACAGATGCATTAGGGAGTTTAAATAGTCCTCAGGTATACCATAAGATTAGAATGGCCATGTACCTGACTGAATAGTTGCCAATAATGTTCAAATAATCACATGTTTTTTGGTTGGTGATGTTTTATTGGTTTTCCATGCAATGTTATGAGCAGTAATCACCTTTTTCATCTTTCTACTTTTTAAAACCTCTCCTTGCTGAATTATCTTATCACTCTTTGTTCTTGATAATTCTCCAATTCTTTGCCAGGTCTTTGTAAATGTAGTGCATGTTGGTGTTGGGCCTATATCTCAGTCTGATGTGGACTTGGCACAAGCCTGTGGTGCATGTATTATTGGATTTAATATAAAGAGTCCACCCAGTTCTATCAGTTTGGCTGCAACTCGAGCCAATATAAAGGTACTGACCTTTGTTTTCTCTTTGTATCAATCATTTTGTGAGTGTTTTAACTGTCTGAGAAGATGCACTTTTTCTTACCATCCATAGGATATGAATATCTATTCTGTATATATTCTTAGCACAGGTAGTTGGAGTTTAAATTTGGTTTAACTTGGTATATAAAACTTGGAAGATTTAATTATTTTTTGGGGGTTTCAATGACTTAGATAATGCTGCATCGTGTGATTTATCGGCTTCTGGAGGACATTGGCAATTTTATAGTAGACAAGGCCCCTGGGACTTGTGAGACCAAGGTTGCTGGGGAAGCTGAGGTGCTAAGTATTTTTGAGCTCAAAGGAAGGAGCAAGACCAAGGGACCTGACATGAAGATTGCTGGATGCCGGGTTATTGATGGTTTCGTCACCAAATCAGCAACTCTAAGGCTTCTTAGGAGTGGGGAAGTTGTATTTGAAGGATCCTGTGAATCACTCAAGCGGGAGAAACAGGATGTGGACACAGTGAAGAAGGGGAATGAGTGTGGACTGGTGATCCATAATTGCCAAGATTTTCGGATTGGAGACATGGTCCAGTGCTTGGAGCAAGTTATAAGGAAGCCCAAATTCATTTCATCCGAGAGCGGTGCTGTTCGAATAGAGTGCTGATTCTTTCTTGTTAGGAATAATATTAAATTTTGACAGAATTTTGATTATTTGCCCCTGGATCTCAGACATAATAGCTGGATTGATGTGGGGTTCATTTTCTCATACAAACTATGTTCTTGAGCAGCTTAAATTTATAACTGTAAGCGTGTCGATTTTAGGAGATCATATTCATTCATTTAGGATATCATACGAAATGTTCTGTTGTACCATTGAGGAACTGCTGATTAATGCAACAAATATTTTGGGGAAAGCAAGAAAATTTATGTTCTTTCTCTACATATTCATGCCTTTATCTGTTTAATACTAAAGAGAAGATTGTTTTTGTTGCCCTTTTTATAAGATCTATCACATGCAATTCAGTGACTTATCTATTCATTTGATCATTTGATCTTGAAACCAACACGGGCGCTGATACTCTCATCACAATTAGCAGACAATCAAATCGGCCATGTGTTTTACAAACTCAGCAACACTCTGTAAAGTAGATAAAACATCGTTGGGTAATTTTATTAAATATACCCTTTAATTAAATTAATAGAGTTGACGGATTGTACTATAATAATGTACACCCTAAATATGTGTTCTACGCTAATACAAACTCAAACATGTATCCTAAAATAGGATTGACCCCAACATAATGTCTTTTTTGAAAAATTTTCCATAAAAGAAATTTCCCTAAAAAATAATTTAGACATCAAGTACTATTGTTGTTTTTTATTGGGTAATTTTATTAAATATACTCTTTAATTAACAAACTCACTTTTTTAACCCTTCTGACAAAATCTAATCTTTTTTAGCTCTTTGCCATGTTTTGGACAAAAATGCCCTCTAGTAAGAAGACAAAAATGCCCAGGTGCCTCACGCTATCTCTTTCTCTCATTCATCTCATCTCTGCCAATGGCCCTAGCTGACTTAGAAACCTCTTAGCCTTTTCTCCTCTCAGCCTCTTCTCTTCCCATGCCTTCACAGTCACCAACCTTCCTCCATTTGGTGAGCCCCAAAGAATCAACCCACTCACCACTCTCAAATGGCGATGCTACCAAAGAGTCATCCACCATTCCTTTGTTGGAGTTTGATGTAAAAGGTGGGCTGTCGGGTGATGTTGATTGCGTGGTGGTGGGCGGTGGGATCAGCAGCTCTGCATCGCTCAAGTGTTGGCCACCAAGCACAACAACGTTCTAAATTTCATATTGATGGAGGCTAGCGACTGCGTCGGAGGCAACATCATCACCATTGAGATGGATGGTTTTCTCTAGGAGGAAGGACCCAACAATTTTCAGCCATCAGATTCCATGTTGACCATGTTAGTATATATCAATGTGTATGCTCTCTATCTATACGATGAAATGTCTAACTGACTGATTGTATGTGATGTGACTATGTGTTGGATATTGGGTTGGTAAGTGGACAGTGGTTTGAAGGATGATTTGGTTCTAGGGGATCCCCTTTGTTTCGTGTTTTGGAATGCATGGCAAGTTAAGGCCCATATCCTCCAGTCCATCTGACATTTCTTTGACTTGATGAGCTTTGGTGGGAATCAGATTTTGGATAATCGAAGCTCATGCCAAATAAATATGTCATTCAATATTAGAGAATCATAGTAAGTGGTCTAATTGAACATGCGTATGCTGATGACAAGTTTACTTAGTATAGAAAGTAAATTGCTTTCATCTTTAATATCATGCAAGTTGTACTAATCTTCCCATGTCAAACTTATTATCAGTCCAACCTACAACATTACTATTGTTGAAATAGCCATTAGAAAATGTGTTGTTAATCTTGAATTCAATGCAATTTTTGACACTAATATCTCATTTACATACCTAAATGATCCAACTTATACACAAAGAGTGTAAGTAGTTTAAATTACGTGTTTAATAATAGTATCTTGATTCTTGAGTTTTTTTTACCAAAGGAGTTTTTGTATTTTGTATTTTGTATTTTTAAGTTCCATACCATGATCAAATATAGGCAGAGTTTGAATAATTTTGATATCCATTTTAAATTTTGTTTGCCATTTTCTCTTTCCAAATCCTCAAGCATTAACTTAAGTTCTACTTAGGCCAAATCAAAATGTGACTTTGACAATAAAAGGTGGAAAGCAGTTTGATCTCATTGATCCACAAGTAACTGCTTCGGTAATGTTATATTTTTAGTAGTTTTTGATTCCTACTTCTGTATCATGTCGAGCTTACATAACTGGGTAAGGTTATAATGTTCATTTTTAGCATTTTTGTTTCCCAAGTTACATTTTCCTTTTATTTAGTCTTGCTTTTCTCTCAAAACTGAGCTTTACAATAGGGTAAAAAAACTTAAACCTAGTTGTGAACCCTGTGAAACCCTTGTGACAATGTACTTGAGTATGTTTGATTGTTTGACAATGACAAGGATATTTAAAGTTCTAAGTTTTCACACAAACCACAATTTGTTAGATAATGGTAGCCACTAATCTTTATGTGTTATTTTTGAAAACTGCATCTTTTGGTGAAGAGTCTTGAGTTGGTTTTTAGTGAGTAAAAACTAGACATCCTAATGGTCGTTTCAAGACAAGAATCACATCCATCCGACTACAGATGTATTTTTGGTGCAATTTCTAAGTCTGCCCTGAAATCTTAAGAAACTAACAGCACTAGTCATTTTATACACCTATATTTTCATTTGTTATTGAGTTACTTGTAACTTTGTTTTTGGCTAAGACTGTTGCGATAATATTAGAACACTCAAAATAAGCATTTCTTTTTAATAAGTTGTGGTTTGGAGCTGTCGAGATTTGGATATTAAATTTGCTAAAATATTTCTTCACATATTAGGTTTAAGATTCACACTATTCTACATATCATTTTTACACCCCTTTGACACAGCATCAAAATGATGCCGATACTGTGTTGACGTACGAAATTGCAGCTGATTGTAGTAAATGTCTAACTGGTTACAGCAAATGTCGACTGCCGACATGGTGGCATGTTGGCATCGTGTCAATGCCCTATCGAAGGGGAGTAAAAATAGTATGTAAAACGGTGTAGATCTTGAACTTGATCCATGCTTCACAATACAACACTACATGAAGTTCATGTTTTCTTAGCTTTATTTAAAGGAAACCTAAAATGATAAATACAAATGCATGTATAAGTATATATGAACATTTCTTTGCATCAATGTTTGATATCATTTTTTGTTCACTCATTTCAGTCAAATTGTCTTGGCATGACTTTATATGTCTAATATTACTTATTCCATATAATAGTTTTGATGGACTTTAAAACTCTTAGCATATCTTCTTTTTTGCAGTTCAAGGCTTGAACGAGGAGAACCAACATATGGATATTGTTATAAAGCTTTATTTTTTTTAGAACCCAAGTATTTTACAGTTGTTATTTAAGAATAAATATAGTTGTGACATTAGTACAATATCACTAATGAAAATCTGAGTTCTTTTGTAATTTCAATTCATTTAACAAAAAACAAGTTTGTAATTATTCATTGACTTATTTTAATATATATAGATATATTTGTAATCAAAATCACTCTTAACATTCAGAAATGCTACAAGATTCAACTTTGAGTTCTTATTGTTCACCTTAGGGTTTCGATATAAAAGAAATAAATTCAATCAATTTATTCTATCAAGAAGCTCCCTTTGCAGTTTTTTTCTTGTTGTACATTTGTACAATTATTAATATGAATAATACATTTCTAGAGAGAACATTTGCAAATTTTGAAATTTGCGGATGTCGACAGAGCGATGACATGGTGTCGACATGGTGCAAACACGGTGCCGACACGGTGTAGACACTGTGTCGACACAAACTAGCTGCAGCATGTGTCATTACTATGTCAACACCATGTCAGCACTATATCGGCATCACCAATTTTTTGAGTTTACAAATGTAATCTCTAGAGAAAATCTCTTAATATAAATCACATGATTTGACAATTAACTTATTATGAGTAAAAATAGGTAGTTTTAACTTTTAATACCTTAAACTAATTTTTTTTTACTCTTTGGACATTTTTTGGACTAAAACACTTTTAGTTGCCATATGGTTGACACTTTGTGGAACAAAAAATTAATTTTAACAAAAATATATTAATTAGGCTACAGTACTATCTAAATGGTTGTACCAACATTTGTCGATCATGTGTCGACTATTTATCGGCCATGTGTTGACCAAGTGTCATTTATCGACCATCAAAATTCAGATATAGAACGTACAACAAACCAATATCAGAATTTTAGATATGAAAAAGAAACCTAAATCGAAATTTTATTTTCAAAAAAAACAAAACCATGTCAAATTTTATACTTGTAACAACCAACACATATTGAGATTTCAAATCTACAACAATAAACCCATACCATCACAGGTAGAGAGAAATCAATATTTAAAACCATATAAATCAACAACCAAAAGACAAAGCACAAAAAGATGGTGCTACAAACCCATATAAATCAAACTTATTTGTGTAAATGTTTATGAACAATCAATAACCCATAAATAAATAAATAATTTATTAGAAAATTCATTATTGATTCAATTAAAAATTATAACATTTTGTAATTCAAAGTTGCAAAAAAAATTAACACAGTACTTTTCCTTTTCTTCCTCATCAGATAGCTCTCCCATTGCTAGCTTTTCATACAAAGCATTATTATTCTCCAATGTCAAATAGCTGTCTGATCCATCATTAACGACTTTCACCTCAAGCTTGTCCCTGCATTTTAACCAAACAATAATAATAATTAATATTAGTTGAAAGACAAATTAACAACTAGAGATAAATAATTAAACAATTAGTCCTTCTTTAAAGAGAATGATTGCATTTTTAAAGTTTGCAGATGCCGACACAGTGCCGATATGGAGTAGTTAGTGTGTCGACATGAAATTCTAAAACTTGTTGCAACATATTATAACTTGCTATTGCATGTCATCCGTGTCGACCCCATGTCTGCGCTGTGTCAACATTGTGTCAGTGTCCGCAAAATTTAAAAAATGTAGTCATTCTCACCTAAGAAAACCTTATTAAATAACAATCAATCTTGTTTCCTAAAGTGATAATGGGCAAGTAACAATTTTAGTTTAAACAAAGTTACAAAAAAACATTGATGTACTTACTCAAAATGGAATATGTGATATAGAACCTTCAATTTCTTCAAATAACTTAACAAGTACAAGAAACTATAGACAATTGTTCCCAAAATAGAGAGTTCAACAGCCCAAAAGACTCATTATAATCAGATAACAATGAGAACCTAAGTTGACCAAAACCACCTTAATCAATTTGCAAAACCCTAAAAAATTTCTGAAACTCTACCTACGCCTTTTAGTTTTATATTAATCCTAAATTGCACTTTCGAACTCAAAATGAATTCTTTCAAAATCCAATGCAATCTATATTGAACACGCCCCTAATTTCTAAACCAAGCTAGGCTTTGGGTCTGTACCTAACTCAAACAAATTTGATTTTGTAGAATGTGGCTTTACAGAACCATCTCCAAAATCATAGTTCTGCTCATAATTGATTTGTGATGTCCACAACACAACCAAAAACACCATTAGTACAGTAAAAAACACCATTGCTGCCCAAACCATCTTGGTGCATCTCTTCAAAGGTTTGCAGTGGTTGAGAAGGATCTTAGAGAACGTATCCTTCCTTGACACTCCACATGACTTTCCATTCCCATGTATACATTTACTATGTTTTGTATATAAATGATCCATTTTGACAGGTTCTACCTTTTCGTAATTTCTATTGGATATGAAATGATCTATTTTGAACATATGAAATAATTTTTTCACAACTTCAACAAAGATCTAAATTTTTTTACTACTTTGTTGCTTATAATAAAAACTTAAATACCTCATAAATAAGGCTAGAGATCCCTTTACCAACATCATATAGAACTGATGTTGCTAACAGCAAATTGATCACAGGAGAAGATTGAGCTCAACCTATTGTTGTTAGGTTTGTTGGAAATTTTCAAGAGCTGTGCAAACATCACCTAAGAACCTGAAATAGAAATAATAGTTTTTCTTTTAATTTGGGTTCTCATTGTTATAATCAAATAACAATGAGAACCCAAATTGACCAAAATCAACCTTAATCAATTCCCAAAACCCAAAACCTAGAATTATACTAATACAATAAAAGACAAAGGATAATTAAGAAAATGAAAATGAAACCCAGAAAACAAATTGAGAAAAAGAGAAAAAAATAAACATACTTGAGGCAACGGGCGTCGATGTTGGAGTTCTTGGAGGAAAGGCATCGTAGCTGATGATCTTCTTCTTAGCGCAATGAAATTCGACGTTAAGGCCATCAAGTTTCTTGGACATCTTGAACTCTTTCTAGGATAACCATAAGAGTCCTAAGACCCTTCCACAACTCAACTTACCTAGCAACCATAAACCATTGACAGAAGAGAATGAGAAAAAGAGAAGGCATGCTGTTAAACTAGAGAGAAGAAGATGATATACAATCATAAACCATTGGGCATTTTGGTCTTCTTATCAAGGGGCATTTTTGTCCGAATTAAGGGAAAGAGCTAAAAAAAAATTAGATTTTGTCAAAAGGGTTAAAAAAGTGAGTTTTTTAATTAAAGGGTATATTTAATAAAATTACCCTTTTTTATTGCGAGTTGTCGTTTTGTTAACTTGGTCAAGGGTCAATAAGAGGATATCCTAAAAACTCAGATCAATCATGTTCACTTGGGCCATTCACGGGTTATCTTAATACTATATATGTATATTGTTATCTGAGAGTGCCTTTGAGGCACACTATGGTTGTGGGTCAATATCCTCCTTGGGCTTAGGCTCTCATCACTAAAATTAATAACGTCAAAATCATGCAACAAGTACTGAGATTTCGTTAATTGTGTGCTATTTAATTATAGCCTGGATGGATAAAAACATTTCAATGGTACTCTTATCAATGAAGGCACAACAACTCTATTGAAAAACTAATAAACAAACAAAATATTTATACATTTATTCAAATATACTTTTAATGTGAGTAAGAGCCAAACGTTAATACAAAAATAACAGATTTATGGAAGGCAATTATTACCTGTAGCTTCTTTCACTATAAGAGAAAATAGTGAGCAACCAAATGTGACAAATGAATTAAGTTGGGACCATTACTGTTGGTGTAATCTGTGGAGGCCAAAAGAGGTAGGCCCCCAATAGAAGTGAAAGAAATAAGACAGCTGCCATGATGAGCACTTTCCAACCTCTACCTCCATGGTTATTTCTGCCCCTATGTGTTTCAATCTGTTGCCCTTGTTCTTCTTCTTTGTCTATAAAAGATACAAAATATACATATCATTGAGAAAATTAAGTCTAAAATATCAAGTGGAACTATTTCTTCAAAACAAACTTGTGATGCTAATTTAAAAGAAATTTGTTAATGAGAGTTGTGTGGCTCGACCCAAGGTCATGTATGAGTGTGGGTACAATCAATTAACATATAATTTGGGATCGACTATACTAATAGCACCAAGGCTTTTGTTATAGTCATAATGTAATAGAAAATTTTGGGACATTCGAACCCACCTGTTATAGAGTTGATGATGACCCCACCATGTTCCCCTCCTTCTTTGTCTATATATATAACATAGAAATATCAGAAAATTAGTTCCCAAATAGAAATATCAGAAAATTAGTTTCCACATAGAAATTGGAGAAATATTTTTAAATTCAATCTTGGATAAAAACAAATAGGACATCATATATATATATTTGATCAACACACCGGCTATTTCAAAAGAGTGCTCCATGACGTATTTGAACCAATCCAAGTCAACAAAATTCCAGCTACAATCCCAAAGTGACCAGCAGAGGCTGTATATCCGGAATATTCCTAATGTCTGCAACTGAAAACTAATTTCTCTAGTACTGTTGGGTTGGTCTTCTTGCTCGTACAGAAGCTTGATGCCACATTCTTTTACCTGAAGCTGAGATCTCGTGAATATTGAAACCGTTACTTCATTGCCACCTTCCAATTGGTTGCTAAAGTTCTTCCAATGGCTTAACCATATAAAGTCTTGTCCATTTACTGGAATGGCGTAGAAAATTGGGCCATACATCCACATCAAACTCTTGCTCTTGTTACTGATTGTTGCCATTATTGGTTGAGGAAAAGCATCTTTCATGTCATCAATGCTGCTACGACAATCAATATTAGATTCGGCATAAACACAGAAGACGTTCAAACCTTGGATCCTTTCATTGGGTTGAGAAGGCACAGTAAAAGTTATCGAAGACCCTTTATTTTTATGGCTAAATTGGCTTGGAGCCTCATTTCCAGGAAAATATATGCTGATCATACCCTCTTCATAAAATGCCTAGACATACATTATACATACCATATATTGAAATCAAAATTTTAGTCAACTATTAATTGCATATAGCAAACTATCACATATAGAGAGATGAGAAAAAAAACAAAAACCTGGGCGGGCAGCGTCATATCCCTGCCAGCCTGCATCACCTGTATGGTGTCCGTGGGTTTGAAGTTTAGTGAGCCAAAAAGTTGGGTCATTTCCACCTCACATCGTTCAATGGGCTCTAACTTGTACCAATTCCCAAATTCGAGTAGGTTCCAATTGTCTCTCCAAGCAATGCCTTCAAGTGTTTCACTTACTGAGTCACCTGTTATTCTTTCTAACAATGTAGACTGGGTTACATCTATGACTTCTACACCTGGTATCTGTAACAGTGATTTGAGCTGCGGACAGTCTCGAAGAGTGAGTTCCTTAAGCATTGCAACACCTCTGATGAAACTTGGTAGGCAAGTAATTGGATTTGAGCTTAGGTTTACTCTTTTCAATGCTGGAAGGTGCAAATCTATGGGAAAATTATCATCAAAAAGTTTGCAATTTGCAAGACTTAAATTCACCAAACTCTGTGGTAATAAACATGAAGCCCAGAGAATATTTGGATTAATGTTGCTTGCCCATAATTTGTCCTCATCCCCACTAGTAGTAAATAGCCCTTGTATTGGTATTCCATCTGCCTCAAACTTTTGCAAAGATTTCATCTCCAATGTCGGAAATTCACTAAGATTTGAGCAACCAGATATGATGAATGTTTTAAGTGACAACATAAAAACATTATGTGGAAGCTTTCGAATGTTTATGCAATCTTCAAAATCCAAATGATCAAGTCTCTGTAGGCTCCCAATTGATTCGTGGACATCAACCAAATTTGCACAATCTTTAAGAATCAAAATCTCTAGATTAGGGACATATGAAAAGTCGGGAGTTTCAGTAAGCTCATGGGAGTGGCTGAGATTTAGTGTCTTCAATAGTGGAAGATTCTGGTGAAATAATGAAAGGGTATTTACAAATAAATCAATAAATATTATTACTATTACAAATTCGTCAATGAATTTTTCCATATTTTCATTTTAGTCATAATTGACCATAATTAAAAAAGATAAATTACAATAAATGAATAAATATGCATTACTATGCAATTTTAGATTTGTATTATGTTTTCAACAAAGCTACACTTACCACATTTTCATACCATAATTTTATAACACCTTATATGGCAATCTACATGACATTCATATATTGGATACTATAAAAAAAAAAAACCCCAAAAATAAGGAAAAACTCTGCCAAGTACAATGATAACACATAAGATGGTATAAAAAATGTGGTATAAAAATATGGTAAAAATAATATTATTGTTTAGTTTGACTGCTAGGCAGCAAAACGGCTTAGGGTATAGTTTTCAGGTTTTGGGTCACAACCCTAATTCTAAACCCTAAACCCTAAACTACATTTCTAAATCCTAAAACTCATTTGTATACCTTAAACCAAATCAAGGGTAACATCGTAATTTTACGCTCATGAGTAATGTTAAAAAGGAAATGGACAAATTGGCATTTTCCTACACAGCAGTGGGATAAAATTTCAAAACCTATTGACCTTTATGAGAAAAGAAACTCCATATCGACTATTATGCAATATTGAAATGTTTTATTAATTTAAATGTAATTTTCTAAATACAAAAAAATGAAATTAGGTAGCCAATCAATTACACTAACTGTATAATAATCATTGAAAACCTAAAAAAATTAAAGAAATGTGAAGGATATTAGTAGACAGGTAGAGTATGGAGCATACCTTTGCCTTTCTCCAGACTTGTTTCAAGTTGCTATAACACATTTCAAAAACAACCAATCTCTCCAAAGGAAAATCATTGGGTAAAGAATCAAAAGAAAAATTATTCCAACAAAACCAACTTAGATCCGTTGGGAATTCTCCATATGATCCATTGAGTTGTACATGACTAAGCTTGAGTAGTCTTAAATTCTGCATCCTTGCAAATACATCTGTTTCCAAAGTCATATTTGATTTTCTTGAAAGAGTAACCATTGTTTGGGCCATTTCCATGTCCATGATAAGACCTTCAATTGCTCCTGTACCCTAATCACAACAAGAGAAAAATATATATATATATTTGTATAAGTTAACTAACATTGTAGGGAAAAAAAAAAAAAAGGAGAAGCAAATTTAGTATATTTATTACATTTTTTCTTGTCAATACTTTGAAAGAATCATGGTGATGCCACAATCTACTTCGTTTCTCGGGCTCCTTGGATTCTAAGCGAACAATTCCTCTTCCCATGTCCCGAATCATGTGATGCATATGCACTTTGTTATCTTCATCAACCTTGACCAAACATCTTTCAATGAGGTTCTGAATTCCGACAATAGTGTAGAAGTCACAACCATCTAGTATTTTCACAATGACATCTTTGTCCTTTCCAACAAAGAAACATGCAATATGGAGAAATAAATTTTGGTCATGGTCATCTTGCAAAGAGTCATAGCTTAGTTTGAGTTTATCCATAATTTCAACATTTGGGATAGCTTCCAACTTCTTTAATGCACTTTTCCATACATCTATAATTTGTCCAGATAAAGAAGAACCCAAAACTTTCAAAGCTAGTGGAAGTCCCCCACAAAGGTTTACTGCCCTCTTTGTGTATTCCATGTAATCTTCATTAGGATACTTTTGACCAAAAGAGTGCCAACTGAAGAGCTCTAGTGACTCGCTATCACCAAGAGGTTCAACTTTATGCACATAAATATGTTGGTGGTGAACTTTTAGCAACCCTGCATTGCTAGTTGTTATAATAACTTTACTTGCTGGGTAAAACTGACCATGCATCCTAATTACTTCATCTAATTGGTCCACATGATCCACATCATCCAAAACAAGAAGAACCCGTCTAGAGTTAACAGCTTCTTCAATCTTCATTTTCCCCTCACTAACAGTGTGTAATTTCACTTTCCTCCCATTCAAAACATCAAAAAGAAGTTGTTGTTGCATATGCATTAAGTCATTGGGTATACTTGAACTTCTGCTAATGTTTTGAAGGAAACTGCTTCCTTCAAATCTTCTACGATTTCCATTATATACGAACTTAGCAAGGGTTGTTTTCCCTATTCCACGCATCCCATAAATGACAAGTATGCCAACTTCAACTGTTTCATATTCTAACCAATTATTAATACTTTGGACTTGATTACCAATTCCAATTGGGCGATCAGGAACAACACTTAAGGGTGTGCGGCTTAGTTTATCCTCAATCACTTTGACAATTTTCTCAATAAATCTCGACTCGTGCCTAAAAAATTACAATCAAAGTGAAAATCAAGTCAAACATGTCACCCTATTTAATTTGAAATTATTAAATTGTAAAGCCCTCATCCAATCATTAAGAAATTGTAGGTGTCCCATGGAAATTATATGAAAAATATAACATAATATATGTTATAGAAAAATGAAAGTAGCTTCAGAAAACTATGTTGTTGAAACTTGAAACAATAGAACTTAGCACAACACACAACCAAAAAATTAAAATGGCACAAAAATCTTTAAAAGCTTGGTAGGGAATGGCAGAACTTTGGCATGTTAATCTTTAAAGTTTGAATGTCGTTACCCATCAGCTTGATTTTCTAAGACCATCCCTGCCAAGTCCGCAACTTCTGCAAGTGCTTTCTTCCATCCCTCCACCTTGTGTTTCGCCGATTGATTTTTCGCATGTCTAGCAAATGCTTTCGCAACACTTCCAGTTTGCTTTCTCACATGAGATGGATCAACGTGGTAGAACACCGGTAAAACTATGAGGCCAGAAGTCCTCTTGCGTTCAAGGATCATCACAAGCTCGTTAAGGCACCATTCGGAAGCTGCGTAGTTTTGTGAGAACACAATGACTGAACTTTGAGACAGCTGGATAGCTTTCTGAAACTCTGGTTTAATGTCTTCTCCTCTCTCAAGTTCATCGTCATCTCGAAAAGTACGAAAACCTGCCTTGAGAAAGGCTGTGTTGAGGTGGTCAGTAAAAGTCTTGCGAGTGTCTTCGCCCCTGAAACTCAAGAACACATCGTGCTTACATCTCGAACCACACGGAACATTGGAAGATGATGTAACAAGGGCCATATCCAATTTTCAAACAACAACCAAACTCTAAGATGATCGAAGATCGATGTCAAACAACCAGAAGCTCGATTACTTGTTGTCTGCTTTTGATTGATCAGAAAAATTAGTCCAAATTGCTTTCGCCTCCTCTTCTAAAGATCAATAAATTCTCCTGAGAATGCATGCTTGAGACGTGCTGTAGTCACGTGGGAACATTAACCAAAGAATAAACAATTTATTTCCCTCTCTCTCCTCCCTCGATTCCCAAAATAGTCAAAACTTCTCCGCAAATTAGAGCGACACAGAGATGACAGAGGTTCCCTCTCATCTCTTGGTCCCCACCGCACATGGTTCTCGTTGAAAAATCCTACATCTCAAAAGTATGAAAAAATAAAATATAATTAATAAGTAATAAATTCATTTTTAATAAGTAAAATACATCTACAGTTCCAACTTTAGAGTCCAAGTTTCCAAGCAATTTTTTAAATTTCTATTTTGATATTTCAAATATGTGACATTGTCTGCTTGTTTTTGAATTCTGTATAAAGGTTTTGGTTTTGATATTCTAAGTTTGAAAGTAGACACCTTATTTTTATTTCGAGTTGAAAATTACTTAAATTTGACTTATCATGGATTTATTGTGTATTTTACAAGATACCTTAAATGCTGCAATTTTCAACTATGATTTTCAATGCAATAGTGTTATAATTTTTTGCACCAGTTTCTTTATATTTGGAATTTGAATTTGAAATTGTTAGAATAGTAATTAGACATGTTTACAAAGCTTGTTCAATTACTTTCACTCGATTTGAAGTAGTATAACCCTAGTTAGACACTTTTATATTTAAACAAAACACTTGTAGAATCAGTTTTCTGGTGTGAAAAAAACCTTTTTGAAAATCATACTTGAACTACTTCAATTGATATGATTATTTTTGTACACTAACTTCTTTATGTCTAAAAGCTTTTTGTAAAATATCTTTTTCGGTAATTTTCAAAAAATGGCAGAGCCAACATTGCTCACTTTGTTTTTTTAATAATTAAAGATTCGCTACTAAAAAATTTCTCATTACCAACCACCATAAAGTAGTTAGTAACAATACTATTACTAACAAATCACTCGGGGTGTAGTTTATATAGATTTATAAAGATTTTTATAGACTTTTTT
>QANT01000119.1:0-16220 GCA_003254885.1 Purshia tridentata
GACCACTGTTAAAACCTAAACAACTATATATATATATATATATATATATATATATATAAACTCTTTCTCTCTGTACATATATATATATATATATATGCTGCCGGATTTTTAATTAAAGAATTAATGGACACAAATTTTCCTTATATATGGATAAATTAGTCAAAAGCAATTAAAAATATAGTTCTTTATTAATAAGCCACAACTAATATAATTCTTTATGAATAAGCCACAAAATATATTTTTAAGCACAAAAAAAAAAATTTAGCTATAAAAATATAAAAGCAAAAAACACAAAATTCTAAGTGTTATTCTTTTATTTCTAAAGTGTAATTCTTATTGAGTTAAGTTTTTGTTTTGGGTTTTTATTGAGTTATACTTAATTTGGTTTTTTTTTTTTTTGTTCTAACGTCATATATGTTAAGAATTACACTTGACTTGATTTTTTTCTTCGAAATTTTTTGTTTTTTGTTTTTACATTTTTATGGCTGAAATTTTTTTTTTGGCTTAAATATTTATTTTGTGGCTTATTAATAAAAATTATATTTTGTTGTGGCTTAAAAATAAATAAATTTAAAGTTTGGATTTATGACTGAAAAATATGATAAGTTGTGGCTTATTAATAAAGTACTCTATATATTTTCCTATGCACATTCTATTATTAAAGGGCTTAATAGTTTTGAGTATATATCCTCAATAGAATATTAAACTCATTTCTTGGTTTTTTTTTTTTTTTTGGTAACAAGGAGGTCTTACTGGCCCAAAATAAAAGATCGACTAGGTACTAACAAAACGACCCATAGAGAGCCCCATAGCATCCTCAAAGAGAACTAAATCACAATCATGAGGGGAATCCTCAAACAAAGAGACCAAGATCCAAAGAATAAACTCATTTCTTGGTTAAATTTTACGTTGTAATTCTAAAGTTTTAATTGAGATCTTAATTAAAACCTAAAATATAACTTTAAACCATAATTTTATATCCTAAAATATTGAACATCGTCAAGAATGGCATAAAATGACAAAAAGTCATTAACAAAACACCTCTGTCCATTTTTTAAATAAAGAAAGAATTTAATATCTTCACAACAAAAAAAAAAAGATTATATATATGAAAACGTTCTACAATTAGTTAGTAAAATAATACAGCCTAACCACCCTTTTAGAATTGACAATAAGAATTATAGAATTTGATTATCGATCCATTACACGAAAACCCTACTGAAAAAGAGGGTCAAAGATGGATTGCTGAAGAAGAAAGCACTAGCTAGGTGTTGATAAAGAAAGAGAGAGTGGGGGATCCATCAGATAATATAAGAAAATGGGAGGGAGTGTGCATTCCATACGAATGCCACCACCACTTCACTTTTATATATACAGTCAAAAAACAGAATTAGATTTCTTTATCTTCTCGTCCTTTCTTTTCAGTACGGTGTGTCCCACACTTCAATTCCCACTCAAATATTGTACCATATATATATATCAATAATGTGGCTTTATTGATCGATTTATATATGCCTAGCTTCTTTTGAGCACTAATGGCTTTCTGTGTAAAGCCAACGTAGCAAATTATAAGCCTTACTTTGAATGTATAGTGGATACCATCCAATTGTTTGTATACGTACATATATATATATAAGTTATAAGCCAATAAATTCCACCTCATTGGACAAACATTGATCAACAACATTGGACATTCGGTGAATTCAACACGTACAATTCTGGACCCTCCTCTCATCAATCAACAAGTTATATGTACCTTGTGTTAATTGATTTTAAAAATGTATGTGTTTACACCCTGATTTGGATTTTGAGCTAAGAACACGGACAAGCCCAAAGAATAATAGCCCAGCCCCAACTCGAGTCACAAAGCAAGAGCAAGCAAGCGCAAATGACTAAGCCCACTTTGGCAAGGCCCACAGCGAGAATCCAGCAACCAATCAAACGGTGCGGCACAAGTTCTAAGTAGAAAAAGAATCCCACCAAGGCAAGAATCTTGATGAGATTTGAATGCATAAATGACAGCCTTAGGGTCACTTGGGCGTGAAGTTTAAGCAAGCCAAAAGTCTGAATTCCATTAGGACTAGGGTTTCTGACAAGAAAGAAAAGACCCCCAATCACACACACACACAACAAAAAGCTTCTTAGCAAATTTCTGATATTTCTCAAGCACTATTGCGATTAGATCTTCGAGATCTTAAGAATTTTCGTATCTTTTTCTTATTAGCTCTGCTAGAACTTAGTTGTTTTAGTATTGCTTTTCTTCTTGATTATTTGCTTTGATCTTGAGTTTTCATGCTTTTAGATGATTGAGATTTGTTGTTAGAATGACCATTGTTACTAGGTTTCGCCACAATCAATTGGTTCACACCTTTTATATTAAAATTCATAGTTTTTCCTTAAATCCAATCACTCAAACACCCATCCATCGAGTCTTTAATTTTGAGCACACTGTTATCATCTCACCGATTTAATAAAGTCCTTGAGGATCAAGGCATTAGAAAGAACCTATGTGAGGTAGTTGTTCCATTCTTGCCGCATAATATGTTTGTTAAGAAGAAAGCTCATAGCGCCAATACATCACTTGACCAACCATTCACGACAACACATCTTTTTGCATATCGGCTATCTGGCCACGCAGTGGCATGCCCACACATCAAATAAGGACTACCAGTGTACCAATTGGAGTTCACGGCACATTCTGGTTGTGCATTTTAAGGGAAACAATATGGAACGTTTTTTTTCTAGTATATTAATTCTGAAATCAATATTTTTCTCTTAATTGATCGAATTGAATCCATTCGATTATAACCCCACAAGAACACTGTTTTCAACAAAGGGTGACCTACCTTAATTAGTTTTAGTTTCTTTTGGCCTTGTTTTGAGAGTCTAAGAGAATGTTTACTAAACTAGAATCAGAATAAACATAAATTTGATATTTGTCTAAAGAAGACGAGGGTTTTATCTAAAAAAGGGGCATTTGTGGATTTTCATAAAAAATGTGGGAGTATTTTGCACAAAAAAAAATTCAATCTATCTCCCTCTCCCCCAATTCAGGCCTCCCTTAGAAGTCTCAATCACCTAAAACAAGGAAATGAGAACAGGAATGACTCTCATGTGTTGATAAACATAGATGAGAATGACTCTCATGTGTTGGTAAACATAGATGAGAATCATTCACATTTTTTCCATTCCCTTACCTTATTAGTAAACATCTCCTAAATGCCTTTTTATTCCTTGGGACCAAATCCAAGCGATTGCTTTTTCTGTTTAGTCTATATCCTCACATAGACAAAAAAAAGAAAAGAAGTTATCATTGACTCGTGTAGTTTGTGATCGAGTGATTATAAGTATAGTAAAATACCTTTAGACTTTACAATTATAAGTATAGTAAAATACCTTTAGACTTTACACCGGTGAGAGAGTACTAAAGTAGCAAAGATTTTCCTCATTACCAAGAAATAAAAATAGACCTAAAATGATTATATATATATGGCCTTTCAAGACATATAAAGTGTATAAGGAAGTTGATGTATGTGCATTTTGAACAAACTGACGCACTATTAGAAAATGGAGCATACGATATATTAGCACTTCAATTAATTAATTTGATCGCCTATATAAGCAAGCTATTGGCTAGGCTTTAAAAATTATTGCTTCCAACGATGCGTAGTACGAATGGTGGCCAGGACACTTTTTTATAAAATGCATCGAACACACTCACAAATTTATCCAAAATCCTCCTCTTTCCCATTTCGGGTCATGACTCCAAAAAATGTGGCCAAAACTGTCTAACAAGTCCTTTTCTTGTTTTTACCTTGCTACTTATAACAAGTCCATTGGAGTTGTCCATTTTAGCTAATTATAGTAGCAGTAAGGGTTCATAATTAAGGTGAATGCTCTGATTTTGGAGTTGCGTATAATAGTAGCATGAGTAAAATTGAGCTTAGTTTATCTAATATATAGAAGAAATTGCACCATTGGTTCATTTATTTTTCACTTAGTTTATATTAGTTTATTTTCTATTTTTCGTTCGATATTGGTACACTAATTTTGTGACGTATTTTATTATGGTCCAAACCGTTAAATTAACACAAATAGTTGTTTATTTTAGTATGTGTCGCACATGTGGGCGCTATTATGGATCAATATGGAACTAAGTGAAGAGTTATTGGACCAATATGGAACTAAATGAAGAATTAGTGGACCATAGTAGTGCCTCATGTGAGTAGCACATTACTAAAATATACGGCTGTTTGTGCTAATTTGACGGTTTAGATCACAATAGGAACAATCATAAAGTTAGTGAACCAATGTGTAAAAAGAAAAGAAAAAAAGATCGTGCATATTAATATGAAACTTTCTAAAGAAAAAGTGAACCAACACTGCAATTTCCTTAAATATATATATTCTTCATAACAGAAACCAAACTATGTCTTTTCACTCCTTTTATTGTTGGGTGGGTTACCATTGCTTCAACACGGAGACTACTGTGATAGTGCAATATATATGTGTATGTTGGATAGGCCTGGATAGGCCTGAATTATCGTTATCTAGTTAGAGTGGAATACACCTTGAATCAATTATAACGAAAGGGACCAAGTTCAAAAAGGGAGAGACAGACTAATTTTACACACTCTGTGTGCACCATCACACGTACATGTCTTGTTGTTTAGCTTAAATATTAGTTTTTTATTACACAGGAGGGGGAGGGTTCGAACCCATGTGTGTAGGAAATGAGATTTTGTCTTCGGCCAACTAGGCTGTGAAAAATTTAATTGTTTTCCATTGACTTTTACTTAAGGAACTTAAAGGAAAGTTGAGTGTGGGACCAATTAATTCTTTTATAAATTAATTTGGAGGCAATAATAAGTTTTTGGATTTTATAGAAATTTATTTGAGGTTAAAATAATTGTTGGTGAAATATTTAAGAATATGAACGATTATGGCCTTTTAAGAAAAGTTTCGCTTTTAAAATAAATTAATTGAAAGGCACGATTAAAAATTATAATTTTGGTATGGTTAAATAGAGTTTGAACCCACAAATACGTAGGCGAAAACGGAATGAGCTTCTGAGATACATGCAGATTATTATGAACAAGTAATTTTTGGGGATAAAATTGGAATATTTTAAAAGTTGTATTTTTAAATTAAGGAAAAGCTCTCTCTCTCTCTCTCTCTCTCTCTCTCTCTCTCTCCAAGCTCNCTCTCTCTCTCTCTCTCTCTCTCTCTCTCTCTCTCTCTCTCTCTCTCCAAGCTCCCCTGCACACAGCCCACACCCACAAAACTCAACCATTCCGACCAGCCGCCTTAGCCAAGCCCCTCCCTTCATCAGCCAGCCTCCCGCATGCGTGAACTGAGCCCAAAACCCACTAGACCCATTGGCTTCTCTTTCCAAATTTATCCCCCTATAAATTGGTGGATTAGTTTTGAGTTTTTGAGCAAGATTGAAAATGTGGGTTTAGAACCCATTTCTGGTTTCTCTTGGAATTTCAAAATTAGATGATGTTATATGTAATTTTGGACAATTCTACCATACAAAAACCATTCACTTTATCTGTATAAAACTTTTTATATAAATACATATATGAATGGGGAGCGTTAGAGGGCCTCAAAATCAGGTGCCTCAAAATGGCCTTAGTGACATAGAATTTTCATGTCATAATTTTGTTTCATTAATTTAAAACTACGTCATAATTAATTGTCACATCAGAATTTTTAAAGACATATCTACTATTTTAATTAAATTTTATATTAAATTACAAATAATAAGATTAAATTATGATATCAATCCTCATGGAATCATCCCCTCAAAATCCACTTCCTGATATATCCTAATTAAATTATGATATCAATCCTCATGGAATCGTCCCCTCAAAATCCACTTCCTGATATATCCTAATTTGATGTTGCAGGGCTCTAGATTTTCTCAAGCAGCTGCAGCCTTGCATGAGTTTAAGTTCCTCTGTGTCGAATCCGGAGAGCAAGATTCATCCCTATATTGGCTTGGAAGGATATAGAGTTTCTGCAACTCTAACCCTGCTATAAGTACATTTAAGTCTTCTCTTTTTTTTTTTTTTTTTTTTTTTTTTTTTNTTTTCTTTTTATAATTGATCTTGCTTAGTCAAATGCATCCGAAGTCATGAGATCCTATAATGGTTGCAAAAATTTATCATGTTCTAGATTATAGGCAAGCTCTATTCATGATGTCCTATCATTTTCTTTTTTAAAGTTAGTTTCTTTCAATACAATGAAATCTGTGTACAATGGAGTTGTGTTTTAGATTTCTTTTGAGTATTCAACATACAAATAATAATGTGGTATGACAATCATATAAAAAACAATTTTCTCTAGCCCACTGTAATGATAATGATGTGATATGATCATATGAGTAGGCACTCAAAAATATATTATATTAAAAAAAAAACGATATACACCTAATAGTTCTACCAAAATCGTTTTTGAAATTTTTAAGCCATCAACTAACTATTAATTTAGAGATATTTTTTTCCGTGGCATGCTAAGTTCAAATGCTCCCTTCCCAATTTTAAGAAGAGGAAAAAAAAAAAAAAAACTGATGATCCCTAAAGTATTTTTTTTATGCAAAAAAGAAATGTAAAGAATGTGCATGGTTTTGCCTGATATTGTGCGTATGCCATTTGTCCACTCTTTTCAACTACTTTTTTTGTGTGTTTGTATTATTATTTTTTGATATAATTAACAGTATTTCTGACTTTGGAAAGTGACTTATTTGTATGATTTCAGGGCTATGTACCTAAGAACTGCCTTTTCATTTTTCTGTATGGTTTTTAAATTTCTCTATATTTTTTGAATTTTTTTGTATGTTTTCAAATTTTTATTTATTTTTAATTAAAAGAGTAGTTATGTCATTAAAAATACTGATGTGGCAATTAAAATATGAAGTGGATAATCACAATTATAAAATGGAAATTCCACCTCATTGTGACAATTTTGAAGCACCTCATTTTGAGGCCCAAAATCATTTTCCTATATGAAAATAGGTAGGAAATCAAGATATGTTATCTACCCCCTACTTGTTTTACCAAACGAGTGTCCTTATCACTTGTCTTTTTCCTTTTTGCATGTCTATGTCCTGTATCCAAGTTCCACTTGTACCTGCTGGGAGTTTGGAGATTCGAATCCGACAACAACTAGCATAAGGGACTATACCATAATGTATGTACCCTTGACCTTATCTTGTTCAGACTAGGTGGAATTCAGAGGTTCGGCACTAGCATAAGATTAAGCTTCTATGAACTCTTAATCCAACATGACCCTGTACCCCAAGGCAGACAATCATGTCAGCCCTAATATGATTTTCTCTTAAGATCTTTTTGCCTAATTTATTTAATTTTCAGATTTGATGGGTTTAATTCTTATTTTCTATTTTTAATGAAAATTGTATACTTTGAATTCTATGTGCTTAATCATAGATTAGGATTTGGGTATTGAATTTTGGCATGTGAATTTGTGTTTGATGATGTATAGGTTCTTTGGGATTTTGAGAATAAGAATCATAGATTATACAGTGTTTTTTCCTGACCTTGGATGAATGTTATAGTCTGTGAATTTCCTAAAATTAGCTATTGGTTAACATGACCAAATTAATGAATGGTTAATTTGTTTCTCTTATGCTTCATTGTTGTCCGATTTGATTATGTATGTCTGACCATGAATATTTGTGCAATAGGATAATTTTAGTTTATGCCCAAACAAGGATAGCTAAATACTTTTGAGAAATTAATTGCATGTGTATCTGACCATGGACGTGTGTGGAAATTGTTTTCATCAATCTGACAAATTAATAAGTTGGCAATTAAAAACAGAGTTATGAGAATTAGTGGTGGAATCAAAGCCTTAGTGTTTTCTCTCATTGGTTTCTAGCTTAATCAATATATCGTTTTCTTGTTTTAGTTCATTTTAATTTCCAAACAAATCAAATCTCTTGTCGAATCAGTTAAGTGGTAATTTTAGAATTAGATTTTTCTTGTCAATCTCTATGGGTACGACCTCGTCCTTATTAGTCTATGCTATAGTAAGTTCGTACGCTTGCGAGTTTAATTTAATTTAAATTAATCTATAATTTAGGCTGGTTTAAATTAATCGGAACAAAAACATGAACTGAAACTGAATCTTTGAATCAAATAATTAAAATCAAAGAATTGAAAAGATCATATCTAGATTCATTGTCTTCTTGAGGTCAGTGGTGGCAGCAAAATAATGGCTATGATACCATGTTAAAAAAATCAAACTTGATAATAAACTTATATTCTCATTTCGTTAATAGAAGATGACAATACAACGCTTTATATAGAGAAACCCTAAAGCTCTAAAATCCAACCAAACCCTTAACAATAAAAGACCTAAGTTGTTTCGGGAAAATTTAAATATTAAACATAATTAATAAAATAAAACAAAATTTTTTCTAACAATGAGAACATATAACATATATTGTCTAAGTCCTACCATAAATGAAAGGGGTAAAGTTCAAATCTGAGATAATAACTCCCATAATAAGCACGTCCACCTCTCTTAACATAAATGTCTTCTAGAAGTTCACTCAATGCTACGTCAAGACACTTCTTACATGAAGTATGAGAAAAGTCTCCACTGCATTGAGCCACACCATAAAGTACTAAATTAGTATTGTTTAATAGCCCAAGTTTTAGCTTCCCATACACAAACAAGTCTTTGATTAACTGTTCTAGTACATATATTGGTTATAAAAAAAACGAACTTTGTAATCAAAAGAGGGATTACCATTAAAGAATAGGTTATTCTTCACATAAATCCCGTTAACGGTGTCACTAATATTAAGGAACATTGCATTTGAGTATTTTATAAGGCAATGATTGTACCAAATGATAGCTCCTTTACTATGAGGACAGCACCTATGAAGCTCTTTGATTGCTGTATGTACACAATTTAGGCAAACGCTGTGGGGAATTCTCTTCCAACATTGCCTTAATCCATATAGAAACTCATTATTCAATCCTATACCTATAACCTTCTTGCCACTTCTATAATATCTCTTAAAATCAACTGATAATTCTTGGAGTAACGCATCCAAGGTAAGCTCATAATTCCCATGGGCCGGAAATTCTAACCCACTCAAACATGAATTCTCTACAACAAGTCCTTCAAAACTCGCATACAGAAAAATGGAAAAAGATAATATAGCTAGGGCTGAGATTAATAGTTTTGAGCTATACATATTGGATGCATAGAATTGAACTTTAGTTCATGAATTTTATAACAAATGCATGAAACTTTATGCGTATATTTATGCTTATATACATGATACATATAATATAATACTAGTAGTATACATATGTTAAAAAAATTAATTAGAAGCGTTTTGGCCAATTTGTGTAAATAAAAGCCATGCTTAATTTTATATATATACATATATATACAGGCCCCTTCCAATGTGACATCTTATATATAATTTTATTGGTGAAATCCCTTATGGGGCCTACTCTATATAACATTTCAACAATCTGAATCGTCTAATCTTTAGATCTTTATTCAACGATCATTCTTGCAAAAATTTAGTTAAATCAAAAATCATTTACCTATACAACTTGATCAAACAAATAGGCAAACCAAATATTTTTTAAGAAACCGTCTATTTGTTTAATCAAAATTAGATAGACAAATGATTTCTGATTTAGCTAATATTTTGCAAGGATGATATATGAATAGAGGCCTAAAAAATATAGGGTTCAGAATGTTGAAAAACTACATGGAGTGTGCCCATCTTACCCATCCCACAATTAAACTTAAATATAGGATCCCATACTTGAAAGAGTCTGTATATATAATAAATCAAATTTTAAAATCCTCTTGATCACCTTCTTTTGAAAGCAACAACATTAAAACGGTGATATATATAATCAAAACAGTTGTTGTCAATCAAATTAAATATGTATAATTTAAATTA
Source organism: Purshia tridentata (assembly GCA_003254885.1). Classification (NCBI taxonomy): domain Eukaryota; kingdom Viridiplantae; phylum Streptophyta; class Magnoliopsida; order Rosales; family Rosaceae; genus Purshia; species Purshia tridentata. Next base: position 9,962 of record QANT01000119.1, read on the forward strand.
AGCTATTGCACTTCTAGTTGTTCAACATATATCTATTCACAACCACCCCTTGTAATCTATTGAATCCAAGCCTCCACCACCACAAGTACCCTTTGATATCCATTTTTGTTCATTTAGATGTCAACAAAATTATATTGATGTCACATGCTATTATCACAATTTTTTATAATTTTTTATCTATGAAGTAAATTAATCGACATATTTAACCACACATATTTTGATCTTTGGAGAACTCATATTGTGAATTGTTTGAATATGAGGGATGAATCAGAAGGATTGGGAGAAACTTCACCAAAAAAAATTGGGAGATCTTCGTCTAAAAGCCTTGCCATAGACTCATTGAGACTCTATCGACCCTCAGGAAGTATTTCCTGTCAAGTACATTATTATATATAATTGTAACTCAAATAACATTTTTGGCTATTTTTCAACACAGTGTTTGAAAGCACTATTGACCATTTGAAAATGCTTTTAAGTGCCACAACAACACCTACCCTAAGGATCCAAAGAGTAACAGCCCACCAATTCGAGAGTGTTATAGTACGAAGGTCTTTACAATGAGTCAAGCTCTATTTGTTAGGATTGAAGTTGGATCCGAGCGTTAGTTGTCAGTTGAAAGATGAATATAATTTTGTATAACAATAAAATATTTTATAATTGAGACAACCTTCCAATACTGCAAATTTACAAGTGTGACCTTGAGGAATATACATTTAATAAGTTGATACATGTTCGACAAAAAAAAATACATATAAAAAACCAACCTATATTGTATGGTATGGCAAAGTTAGTAGTACAACTAAAACAATTCAGTGCCTAGATTGATACCCGTTTTGGTATCAAGTATCTCATCAAATTCAAAACCATTGAATGAAGAGGAGAAAGAGAGAGAGAGAGAGATAGAGAGAGATAGAGATAGAGAGATAAAAAAGGTAAAAGTTTTAGTAATTCTGATGAGATTCCTAGTACTAAAATGGGTACCATGCTAGGTAAAAATCTGCACTCGTAGTAAAACAAATAAAAATTATAAAAAGGAAAGCTAACTTGAGGTGGAAGCCAGCATACAATGGTGGTTAAGACTTACCCAAGGAAAGCATACAATCCAAATAGCCTAAAGCTGACAAGATGCAAGTATCGCACAGTTACCATACTTATCTTGATCGTTGACCTATAGGTGATTTGTACTCGAAGAAGAAGTATGGGTTAACCATCACATACGATTATTACTTCCTCTAAGAAGACCTCTGGCTAGGTTTGAAAATATTAGGGTAAATATTTATCACATATATATATACAGGCTTAGGGTTTAGGGTTTCGGGTTTAGGGTTTAGTTGAAGAGAACTATATATATATGAGAAGTGAATAAACTATTTAAATATCAAGGCATGTAACCCTTGAATTTTTCACCCTAGCTTAGTTTTAAGTTACTTTAACTTTCGACATTTAATTTTGGGGTTATTTCAACTTTTGGGTTAATTATAAAATTTTTAATAAATCTTGGGAATTTTGAAGGTTTATTAGAAAGGAACTTCTCTTATGCGGAAAGAAAAAGTAGAGAGAATGTAGAGACATAAATAGACGAGACGTAGAGTTATGTTTCGGCGCAAGTGCACAATAACCCAGTCTCTATTTCCACATTCTCTCTGCATCTTCTTTCCATAGAAGAGAAGCATCCTTTATTAGAAATTATTCTCTTGTGGTTTTTTAAGTCAAATGGCCAAAGTGACCAAGGTTGGATAGTATACATCGATAAGAAGAAGAGGAAGTTTAGGTTGTGTTAATTGAAGTTCAGTTAAAAAAATTATGATTTTTTGAAATTGGATAAACATTATTTTGAATTTTTAACAAATTCTTGAAATTTCGCCTAAATTTCCAAAATATTGATGAAAAATGGAGTTTGTATTAAAATTTTCACACCCCAAAAAAAAAAATTTTCACACCCCAAAAAAACAAAATTGTTGTGTTTTGGCTCTCATTTGAAGGTGTTTTAAGTCTATGAAAGTTTCCTTAGATGTTTAGTTGGAGTTAGTCAGGTTATAGGAGATTTGTATTTAGGTGGAGTAGCCAATGGTATGAAGAAAATGAAAAATAGCCCCAAAAGACCAGTCCTATGGCCATGGGATCAGTCCTACAAGGTCCTGTTGGATGATCTCGCTGCAAGGCTATTGGAGGACCGGTCCCATGGCTATGGGACTCGTCCTCCACATGGCTCTTCCGAATTTTCTCCTAGTTTTAGGTAGGTTAAACTTCCTACTTCAACTAGGTTTATTTTATAAAGGCTTATTGTGTATAAATATAACCTTTAGAGTTAGAAAACCTAAGAAAGATAAAAAGTTATCAGATTTAGAGAGCACAAGTTATGAGGATTCTTGGGAGACACACAATCTATATTGTTAAGATCAAGATTAGGTAATTAATCCGGTGAGAGAGCTAAAGTTTTTGGTAAACATTTTGAGAGATGGTGTAGGGATTTGGAAATTGAGTTATATGATTTAGTCTAATTGTAATCTTGTACTTATTTATTTTCATAGTAAAGAATGAAGATCTCATCCGAAGACGTAGGCAGGTATTTTACCAAACCTTGTAAAAATCACAGTGTGATTGTGTGTGCTTGGTTTATCCGTTTATCCGTTTATCTGTTTATCTATCTTCTTGGCTTGATTTAATTTTTTTTCATTGAATTTATTATTTTTTATCATAACGATGAGAATTTGGACTTAATTTCCAAACTACATCAACAGAAATTTTACTCCTTGATGAGATCCTACAAGGGTGACAAAATGATGGAATGCCTTGACGTGTCTTGGCTCAACTGCACCACTACTACTATCTGGGGAAAAATATTAAAACAACACAAGAAAGAAAAATGGTGAGATAACCTAATGAGTGGACATAATGTAAGGTAAATATTTGAAAATCAATTTAACTATTCAAATGCTTTAAAAATCAAGCTTTCTCTAAGACCTCGCATCACTTTTTGAAATCCCCCAGTTTTAAAACACTTATACAAACTAATCTCCCAGTTTTAAAACACTTATACAAATTTATTAGTCATCAACCTCTAAAATGTGTAACTGAGATTAAATGTATAATCATCGAAACAACTCAATGACCAAAAATATGAAATAAAACCATATATGTAGTATAAATGTAAGGTTTTCCTTTAAATCAAAAAAATATTTAAGACAAAATTTACACCCAATCAGTCCCACAGAACCTGTCATACAATGCACAAACTCAAGAACCTATCATACGCATGCAAGGTCGATAACTTGTCATACATGTGCAGAGCCAAGGTCTTTCATATACATGCAAGGCCAATAATCATATCATAGTATACGTGCACGCAGAGTCACTCTTAAAGGGCCAAGCATCTCGACACACAGCTAAAAGGCAATATGTGTGCCATGATGGATCTCAAAAACCTATCCTACCTGGTAACGTGAAGGGGTACTATCAGGGCGATTTGAAATCTACTTTTTAAAACTCAAAGCACTATAAATATCAAGACCATGAAAATGACCCTTTTTCAATACACTTTCATAAATCTTCGTAATAAGCATTTCATAACCATCTCAATAATACAACTTTCTAAATCATATTATTTATCATGTAGGATAAACCATCAACCAAATTAAATATGGAAGATCTCTCAAATCATAAAACAATAGGCTAAAAACTTTAATAAAAACCATCATGCTAGGTTTATGAAACATGATTTCACGCTTCCAAAAATTATATGCCAACCAAAATCATTTATAAATCCTCATGTCTCATAATAATATAAATCTAACTTAAAAGTTATAAAATTAATTCCTTAAACACTCTAATATAACACTAAAAAATAATTTAACTAAAACAAAAGTTCACTCACAAATCAAGAGTATAGCATTGATTCTCTGCTAGGTAGTCTTGATTCTCAGGAGCATCACTTATAAGAAAAAAGATAAGTAATGATTAGTCTCTATTCATTGACATCCAAAAGTTTGTGTATGACCAAACTAAACGTTCCATCCAACTCTCGTTGTCACTTCCCAAAACCTAGCACGTGAAATTTAAAAATATACGTACTTTACATATGAATGAGCCAAAATCATCTACAAAATATATTTCAAAATCATTTCTATGAAATTACATTTGTACAAAATTCAATTTACAAATTAGAGTGCCAGCTGTCGTGTCTTCTTCCCCTCTACTTCCTTAGTTTGCTCAAATTGCAAAACCATAACCACACTACACTATATCCAATGGAACACTGGGTTAAATAACAAACCTTATAAGCTCACAAGTGCTTGTATGAGTGAATAAACAATAAACCTGAATTAAATTAATTAGGAATAACAATTCAATAATTCCAAAGTCCACGCATACTAATACATATGTACCCACCACAAACTCGAGCTACCACAATTCATAATAACTTCATTTCCAAAGCACAACCCCTCTCATTGAGCGGACTCCGTCCAAACTCGACAACAAGACTAGAGTCACAGACTCTCCTAAACCACAACACCACCTCCTTCAATCTCCACCACGGCACCACCTCCGATCTCCATATATGTTCTCCTCCTTTAATCTCCACCACAAAACCACCTCCACCACCTCCTACAAACCCCAATTGCTCGAAACCATAAACCCCCAATTTCTGTGAAACCATAAATCCCCAAGCTCCACCAAAAGCCAAAAATGAAATCCCCAATTTCAAATTCCACCAAAACACAAAACCCATTAAACGGGCTAGCCACCTCTACCCACCCAACCCATTAACCTATCTAGCCCGAACCCAATTAACCTGCCTAATTAATGGGCGGTTTAAGTTGCTATTTCTTAGGCTCGCCAATAATGGGCAACTGGCAAGTTAAGCCCTAACCCGCCCAATGCCCAGGCCTAGTCTGCATTCCATTCATTCTTTAATTATGAAGTGCATATATTACATATGCTTTAATTAATTACATATAATTTTGATTTTCTTTATTTTTTCTTAATTTATATGATGATTAAATAATTGGTTCTGCAACTTCTCTTTTCATTGATGGCTCTGATTGAATGAAATTGTGGCCTTTGAGATTGAGATTGGATGACATATTCTAGGGTTTGAGTTTTGCTAAATTCTGTTTCATTAAAAATATTTTCACTTTAGTCAAAATTGTTTTTAGTGAAACTAAGTGATGTAATTGTTTTTGTTTTTGTCATAGTGTAATTATCATTTTTTTATAATAGTGTAATTATAATTATAATTTTTTTCCTGTTGAAAAAATAATTCTATAATTAGTTGTAATTATTTTTTAGTATAATTGCATTTTTTAAGTTCAATTTCAGTTTAAGTGTAATGTATTTTAAAAATACAGTTATATTGAGTGTACGTTAGAGCACGGGTAAGCGCGCATCATAAGGATAAAAAAGAAGTTATAAGTTTTATAAAATTTTGGAAGAGTTTCTAAATGAGTGTAAGTTAAAAGCAAATTTTTTAAATGGTTAGAGAGTTTAAAATTAGGGATAAAAAATTAATTGGGTTTTAGTTTTTAGTTAAATCATTTGTGTATCCAAATTTAAGTCTTTGGCTTTTAATTTTTAGTTCCAAATCTTACAATCCACTAATGTGTCTTTAAATCTTAAATTAATTTATTCTGATTGTATGATCTGTACACCCAACAAGTGAAGGAATACAATTCGTACAAATACCGTCTCATTGATACACGGTGCTTTCTCTATCGTTCTTTATTTACATCTCTATCAAACTAAAAATGCAAGCCAAAAAAAAAAAAAAACATTTTCCTACCTACCGTACTAAGTTTCATTTTTTTCCTTTTTCTATAAGAAGCAAAATTTCATTACTACCAGATTCTAGTACATAACTTCGTGGACAAGTTTTCCACCACGAACAGTACATCAGTAAAAAGAATAGATTACAAACTAAATTTCTCTTAAGCAACATAAACAAAACCTAGTTGATAGAGAAAAGAATTAAATTTAAAAAATTTCCAAATTTCTATTTTTTTTAGATTTTAAAATATTACTAAATCAAAATTATCGAAATTTGGTTAAAAATTTTCATTGTTTTAGTCAAAATTTCCAACGAAATCTAAATTCTTTCAAAATGTCTATAAAAATTTCCATATTTTTGGACTATCAAAATTTTATCAAAATCCGATATTTAATTCCTTACTTGGATGCACCAAGTAATAACTGCTATCCAATCAGTGACAATGGCTAGAAAGATGCACCCCAAAAATTAGAAGATATTGAAGCTTAACCCCAG